>JAVTVY010021446.1:0-85433 GCA_036873755.1 Hanleya hanleyi | reverse complement strand
GGTACAGAAAATGGTACCTGTAGTTCAGACAAAGGCTTGAATGGAGAAATTTGAGCATGGAAATTGGTCGCCCGGAGATGGCGCTTCTGACAGTTTGCTTTTGTGAAGTATACTTTCAGCCATATGCTCAGACCTACTCAACTTTCACGTTTTACCTTACCTCCGAAACTGTTAATACGATCATGCTGCAATTTCACTGCCATCATAGCAGTTATACAAGGAGTACGTATAGCAAAACTCAGAATAATCCGAATCGTTGTTTGTGTAATATTGAACAGAATTACTTCTCAAATTATGTGATTTTCGGCATTATTTGAAAATTTGACAATTTTGATTCTTCTATAATGGCAAAACGTTTGAACTTACGTTAAAATGGATGGCATATTTCCGAAAGAGCTGCTCCTGGAGAATATAATGCAACAAACGGCAAGGCTGTACGCCCGGTAGTTCCAGAGTTATAGCCTGTAAAAGATGTGTTCCGTTTCTGACAAAATTCAAGATGGCGGTCAAACCACGTGACCTAGGCACAAACTTCTTACATATTCGTGATCGCCGTATCATATAACATATATTTCGTCACTTTTCCCGTCCAAATCCGTTACTTAAAAATCCGGCTATTTTGATTGGCCGATGGCGGCCATTTTGTTTTACGGAGCAACTTTTCAAATAGAATTTTGAGAGAGCCTACTTCATTGATTATGTGTACCAAGTTTCGCGTCGATCGCTTTAGCGGTTGCGGAGATGAGTAGCTTAATAGGTTTTGTGGTCGATCCGAGATGGCCGCCAGGGGTTTCGACCACTCGGCTTCATTGGTGGATATGCACTAGATCCCATGTGGGCCAATAAGCCTATGAAGTTTCAGCTCCAACGGTGAGGCGGTGTTGACTGGGCGAATCGCACAAAATGTGGCGGAAGAAAAATAATAATAGCAAAAACAATAGGTTTCCAGCCATGCTGGCATGGAACCCTAATAAATGGATTTAGAGTTTCAAAAATACATTTTCTTGGTCAGCAAGACGTAGGAAACACGTTTTTGGCCTTTGTTTGCGCCCTAAACCGTTCCTTCGTCAAAATCAAAATGTTAGTACGTTGAAATAGGTACAGAAAATGGTACCTGTAGTTCAGACAAAGGCTTGAATGGAGAAATTTGACCATGGAAATTGGTCGCCCGGAGATGGCGCTTCTGACAGTTTGTTTTTGTGAAGTATACTTTCAGCCATATGCTCAGACCTACTCAACTTTCACGTTTTACCGTACCTCCGAAGCTGTTAGTATGATCATGCTGCAATTTCACTGCCATCATAGCAGTTATACAAGGAGTACGTATAGCAAAACTCAGAATAATCCGAATCGTTGTTTGTGTAATATTGAACAGAATTACTTCTCAAATTATGTGATTTTCGGCATTATTTGAAAATTTGACAATTTTGATTCTTCTATAATGGCAAAACGTTTGAACTTACGTTAAAATGGATGGCATATTTCCGAAAGAGCTGCTCCTGGAGAATATAATGCAACAAACGGCAAGGCTGTACGCCCGGTAGTTCCAGAGTTATAGCCTGTAAAAGATGTGTTCCGTTTTTGACAAAATTCAAGATGGCGGTCAAACCACGTGACCTAGGCACAAACTTCTTACATATTCGTGATCGCCGTATCATATACCATATATTTCGTCACTTTTCCCGTCCGAATCCGTTACTTGAAAATCCGGCTATTTTGATTGGCCGATGGCGGCCATTTTGTTTTACGGAGCAACCTTTCAAATAGACTTTTGAGAGAGCCTACTTCATTGATTATGTGTACCAAGTTTCGCCTCGATCGCTTTAGCGGATGCGGAGATGAATAGATTAATAGGTTTTGTGGCCGATCCAAGATGGCCGCCAGGGGTTTCGACCACTCGGCTTCATTGGTGGATATGCACTAGATCCCATGTGGGCCAATAAGCCTATGAAGTTTCAGCTCCAACGGTGAGGCGGTGTTGACTGGGCGAATCGCACAAAATGTGGCGGAAGAAAAATAATAATAGCAAAAACAATAGGTTTCCAGCCATGCTGGCATGGAACCCTAATTATCACTACACAGCATATACCCGCTTGCTGAAACCAATGCACGATGGCCTAACTATACTACGAAAATGAATTGTGTTTACTAAATGTCATGGAATGTGTGCAACTTTCCAATATTACCTCTCCTTCCAATTTATAAAATATAATTTATATGCTCTTGGTATATTCAATATGGAATGAGCTATTCTCGAACCGTAATATATATAAGGAATCTCCTCTATTTTGCACATTTCCAAGGTAAGGATGAGCCGAGATTCAGTGCATATAACCAGACAATGAGTTTAAATGAAACGAAAGCAGTTAACTTGGTGATTCTAATCAACAAGGGCTGGTCGAACAAATGTTCATTGCAATGTTTCCCTTGACGAGGAGGCCAGGCAAGGAAATGGAATCTAAAATACAACGCTTTTCTGTCCGGATCGCTATATAACACCACACCAACTGTAGTCTCGATACGATAAACACGGTCTGTCTCCATGTTTCGTCTAACATGCAAACTCCGACGCCCATAAAGTGAAACACTTAATTGCAAGGTTGTTGTGTTTTACTACCCACAATCTCGTGAAGCAAAGGTACTTTCCAAGGTTAGCTATCAGCTCCGCTGTGTGCATTTCACCACTGTAATGGACAAGAGCAGAATATTGCCGAGCGAATTCTTTATTGCGATGGAATGAACATTCGAAATCCTTTCTTATTCTAAAAGTAATATGCTAATGTTGAAAGTTCACGCTGTTGTAAAAACCGTAATATATCCTCTGCGAAGATTTAGGATTTAGTTGGATTTGTGACGATGATATTCTCCAAACTCATCTCACCTGAAGAAGTAATCGATAAACTATGATGGCCGAGAAGGGACATCGCTGTATTGTGTTATGAATCTGGACCGACACACGAAGGCAGGATGCGAAGTCGCGAAGGCAGGATGCGAAGTGGCGAAGCCAGGATGCGAAGAACGAAAGCAGGATGCGAAGCGCGAAGTCAGGATGCGAAGGCAGGATGCGAAGTGCGAAGCCACGATGCGAATCGCGAAGTCAGGATGCGAAGTCAGGATGCGACGCGCGAAATCAGGATGCGAAGTCGCGAAGGCAGGATGCGAAGTCGCGAGGTCAGGATGCGAAGCGCGAAGTCAGGATGCGAAATCAAAACATGCAGCGCGAAGTCAGGATGCGAAATCAAAACAATGCGAAGCGCGAAGCCAGGATGCGAAGTGGCGAAGCCAGGATGCGAAATGTCGAAGCCAGGATGCGAAGCGGGAAGTCAGGATGCGAAATCAAAACAATACAATGCAAAGACTGGAAGCGGAGCGCGAAGTCAGGATGCGAAGCGCGAAGTCAGGATGCGAAGCGCGAAGTCAGGATGCGAAATCAAAACATTGCGGAGCGCGAAGTCAGGATGCGAAATCAAAACAATGCAGAGTGCGAAGTCAGGATGCGGAATCAAAACAATGCGAAGCGCGAAGTCAGGATGCGAAATCAAAACATCAGCATTGCGCATGATTCTATCAAAACAAGGCCGGTTTGTAACCCTGATTCCCAATATGCATTGCAGAGGCAATTGAAGATTATTGCTGGTTGTTATTATCACAGCAACGGAGAAAGTAAAATTATTCTAATTTTTACCTTTTGCTTTGCATTACTGATGCTTTATAGAAATTCACAAATGGTAAGTTGAATATTTTCAGATCTGGCGTTTCGGGAATGATTAAAACCGACCCGAATAATTGTAATTAGTACTGAAGGGCTCAAAGCTTTCGTAAGACTCTAATTAGCCTGGTGACTGTTCAGGTTGACATTTTTATTCCAATCTTACCAAATTTCCAGTTAGCCTGGTGTGTGAATGGGCCAGACCATCTAAAAACAATTGAGAATTATTGCTTACCAGATAAATTGCTAAGCAGATCAATGTGACAGTATTAATAACATTATGCTAACCGACGAAGTGCTAACACTCTTGCAGGACTTAGACTCGTACATTTGCAGGACTTATACTCGTTAAAATTAATTTCCTGTTTAGCATGATGTTAAAAATGATGCTAAACATAAAATCCCAAAACATTGCCTCGTTTTGTGGATTTTTGTTATTCTATCAAGGGATGATTTCCTGTCTTCACTATATTTTGGGAACTCACAACCAGCAATAATATATCTTGAAAACGGGAACCCAGTTACTCTTATTCAAACGTAAATGGGTCAATTCCCATGGCATCCGGCTATCTCTCACGTGGTATTTTTAGTGTGACAGTTTGGAGGCGGAAAATGACACTTGGACTAAATAACATGGTATAGCATTCTCATTATTAAATTTGTTAATTAGGTTATGTTGTGATTCCATAACGAGGCTGAGCGATCCATGTCGATGATCATGATTTTGCAGACCCGGTAGGCCTACACCTCGAGGGATGAAGGTAAATTTTGGGTGGCCCTGAAAACGACCGTTGCGAGAGCGACATGCGTTTTTAGCGGGATTGAGACCGTTTCCGAGAACCGTTATGATACCATGCGGTATTATCACTCAGTGATAGATGGTTTTGAATTTCGAATAATATTTGAACAAATATATATCAATTTGTGTATTTTCAATTCTGGTTTATAACTGTGTAATTTTTAAATGCACATCCAAAGCCTGGTTTGTCGAACTATTTGATTTGGCTATTTCTGTGGTGGACACTGACGGGGAATTCTGGAAATGAATTAGAACACGACCGATTTGTACCATACAGAATAGACAAGAATATCTCTTTATTTATGCTTATATTCCAAAGGGTTGACGTAAACAGAGAAACAATAAATTGACAATGTTTGGCGGCCTCGGCCCTGACAATCTCGACTTCGGACTCCAAACTATATGCATCGTCGGATGAATGATGTAACTAGTTTATTGAACAGAAAAATCGTTTGGCTTGTATCTGGATCTAGTTTCATTAAATTTTAGTGTACATTTATTGAGATATCTACTTCTAAGTCGCTTGACTTCGGTCTCGGAACGTCGATTCCAAAGATGAGGAGGAAAAACAGAATAAAAATAAAAAATACGGGGCGATAACGATATTGCCCTGTACGTAGACTTTTGGCATGGAGTGACGAGCATACGAGTTTTAGACAATAGCCCCAAACTAACAGCTAATTATCTTACTGCTTGTTAATAGTCTATCTGTTTCCGTGTGTATATATTTATTAGCTCATAATAAGGATGTATGGAAATATTGATCCTTGATTTCACATTTTATATCATCAATCCTAAATTTGTACAAACCACCATCTTAGAATTGGCCCGGATCGTTTCGGACACAGGGCTAAGTAGCACTGTTGTGTCAGAGATATATTTTTTAAAATTTTCAATTTAAATTGCTTTCTTAATTTTAAAATTTTAAGTTTTATCAATTTTGATATTTCTATTTAGGTGGAAACCTTTTGTTTTTGCTATTATTATTTTTCTTCCGCCACATTTTGTGCGATTCGCCCAGTCAACCCCGCCTCACCGTTGGAGCTGAAACTTCATAGGTTGATTGGCCCACATGGGATCTAGTGCATATCCACCAATGAAGCCGATTGGTCGAAACCCCTGGCGGCCATCTTGGATTTAGCACAAACACCTGTTAAGCTATACATCTCTGCAACTGATGAAGCGATCGACGCGAAACTTGGCACACATAATCAATGGAGTGGGCTCTCTCAAACCTCTATTTGAAAAGTTGGTACGTTAAACAAGATGGCCGCCATCGGCCAATCAAAGTGGCCGAATTTTCAAGTAACGGATTTGGACGGAGAAACTAGCGAAATATATGTTATATGATACGGCGATCACGGATATCTAAAAAATTTTCTCCTAGGTCACGTGGTTTGGCCGCCATCTTGAATTTTGTTAAAATCGGAACACATCTTGTACAGGCTAGAACTCTGATACTACGGAAGGTACAGTCTTGCAGATTGTTGCATTATATTGTCCAGGAGCAGCTCTTTCGGAAATATGCCAACCATTTTCATGTAACTTCTATAGTTTTCCTGCTATTGTCAAATGTATCTCACCCAAATTTGCGAATTAAGCGACTGTCCTTCAGTGGTAACTATATAATCTTGTGCCATTCGTCCAGTCAACACCGCCTTACCATTGGAGCTGAAACTTCATAGGTTGATTGCCCGACATGGGATCTAGTGCATATCCACAAATGAAGCGCATTGGTCGAAACCCCTGGCAGCCATCTTGGATTGACCACAAAACCTCTTAAGCTATTCATCTCCGCGACTGTTGAAGTGATCGACGCGAAACTTGGTAAACATAATCAATGCAGTGGGCTCTCTCAAACTTGTATTTGAAAAGTTGCTATGTAAAACAAAACGGCCGCCATCGGTCAATCAAAATGGCTGGATTTTCAATTGAGGGATTTGGACGGGAAATTGACGAAATATATGATAGGACGATCATGAATATGTAAAAAGTTTTCATCTAGGTCACGTGGTTTGGCTGCCATCTTGAATTTTGAACAGGCTAGAACTCTGGAACTACGGGACGTACAGCCTTGCAGTTTGTTGCCTTGCAGCTCTTTCGGAAATATGCGATCCATTCCAACCAAGCTTCAATAGTGTTCCCGTTATTCTCAAATGTGGCTCACACAGATTCGCGAAATGACGGATTAACTGTGTAGGTTTGATGTAAAAAGTAGCAATGACGTCACCTGCAGCAAAGGTAGGTCTTTGAACACCGCAAGTTAATTCTGGTTCGTACGTTATAACCGTCGAGAGACACCAGACAGTGAAAGGTGGAGGGTATTCTAACCTGTAAGCGTGATAAACATTAAGGATTCGCACTGTTTTTTCATCAAGTTTTAACATTTACTTCGTCGAAAAAAAGGGGAAAACGTGCAATAGATATCGAACGGGAGAAGATTTTCACAATGCGCTCAATTAAAGATTATATATATTTACACGGAGCAAAACTTTTCTACTGATTGTGGAGAAGATACAATTGCACGTTCCTAAATTAAACTAATACAACAAATTCACTTAGACATATAAAGAATACAAGAGCATAAACTTTTCAAAAATGCGAATACATCACACAAGCACCAAAAGACTCACAAAGAAAACAAATATACCGCTTTTATAACTTTTTCATTTCCATTCATGTCTCGGTTATCTCCCTTCGTTTGATCTGTTGCTATCGCGTTTTCTAGTTGGACATCGACCATCTCAACCTTGATAATCCACGGTTATTTCCACAACAACTGAAATTTCGACATATTGTTCAATATGCACGGTACAGTGGCCAAAATTTGTGTTTTGTTTAGAATTATAATATCATAACTGTATTATTAGGGTGAGTAGTAGGGAATGGACGGGAAGAGGTCCCTTTTCCAGGGAGGTAACTCTTAGTTCCCCTTTTTCTGTCAGGGGGTGCCACCAGTCCCGTATGACGTCACTTCCGGTCTGGGTGAATGGAGCGTGACCTGTGAACTGTATGACGTCACTTCCGGTCTGGGTGAATGGGGCGTGACCTGTGAACATGATAGGATATGTACTGACCTGTCTGTGGGGACTCAATGTCGGAGATCACCGAAGTGTCACGGAGAGTTCGGTGAGGTCCGTGAGGATGTGACGGAGGTGACCGAAAAGACACGGAGGTTACCGAAGACACACGGAGGTCACCGAAAAGACCCGAATGTCATCACCGAAGAGTCACGGAGGTGACCGAAAAGACACGGAGGTGACCGAAGAGACACGGAGGTTACCGATAAGACCCGAATGTCACGAAAAAACGTATAAAATTTTTTTTTAGGGGAGTTGCTGCACTCCTTGGTCTGCCGAATGGAGCTATCTCACCAGCCTGCCTGACCAGCCTACCTGACCAGCCTGAACCACTCTGACGACAGGAAGAATCACCGGGACTTGCCTCACTGCAGCATGAGACGTGGAAAAGATTTTCCAGGTGATCCAGGAGCGCCTCCGACTGATGCTTTGCCCGAAGACGAGCGTGTGAGTGAGATTTATCGACGTCAATGGACTACCATACGCCATTGTTTTCACCGTCACCGTCGTCTATTGGACTTGTATAACTTTCGACTGCAGGACCTCACGTATCTTTCTACTTACGCCGAGAACATTTTCACAGACCAGGTGACAGCGTTCAAGTTGAATATCACATTCGGCTACATCTTACGGCACAAAGAGACGGACCAGTTGCGGTATTTTTATCCCAGCAATAATACCTATGTGTCTGACCAGCCGTTCACGGTGACGGATGCAATTTCTCTGGAGCCACTCATCGACCAACTGACTACGTTGGACCCATTGGAATGGGCCGGGTTGCAACGCCCCAATACCAAATGGCTTGTGGAAATGGTGACCAACGTCACATTTTTCGTCACGAAAATGAGAGATCATCCTATAGGTGCTCCTGTCATTGTTCCACCTTGGCTGCTTCATCGAAGAGGACTGTATGCGTTAACGACGGGCAAATATGGCCCCTACAAAGACCGGAAATGTCTGTTTTGGTGTTTGGCCGTGCATTTGGACGAGTGTAATCCCAAGCGTTGTGAGAAAGTGGCCAATGGCTATTGGAGACAGTATTTACAGGAGCAAGACTTGGATGAGCGGCAGTTCCGGGAAGTCCCCTTTAAGTATTTGGATGTCGTGGAAACTCTGTTCAGCATCAATATCTTTGTATACCGATTACGATGCGAGGATGACATATTTGTGGCTGAATTGGTTCATCGCTCAACAGAACGGTATGCTTCTACGATGAAAGTCAATGTCTTCGACGACAATGGGGTGAGTCATTTTTCCCTCATTAACGATATGAGCCTGTACGCCCAGTCCTACAGTTGTGCCCATTGCCATCGGGTGTTTGACCACTCTGGGCACCTACATCGACACGAAAAGATTGGTGACAACAGTGTGAAGCGCAAATTTCCTGGTGGCGTGTATCATAATACGCCCACCATCTTCGAGGAACTGGCTGATGAAGGGATTGTCATACCGGAAGAAGACCGTTATTTTCCCTACCGGGCGTGTTACGATTTCGAGGCCCTGTTGGAACCCATGGACATGTTCTCAGCGAAAACACAGTGGACGCAGCGCCATATTCCCCTCAGTGTGAGCATTTCCACCAATGTACCCAGCTATGACGCTGCGCCCGTCTGTTTCGTGTCCACCGGGGATTCCCATGAGTTGATTACCTGCATGATGGATTATTTAGAGGAAGTCAGTGCGGCCAGTACGGAATTGCTGGTGTCCAAGTTCCAGGACGTACTGGACCAACTGGACGATCGGATTCCTATACCCGGTGTATCGTTTAGTGCCGATGAAGAGTCAGAGTCCGAGTCAGAGTCGGACACCCAGGAGCCGGAACCCATTCAGTCGCAGGATGTACCTTTACCTAAACCGTATGCGGAGAAATTGAAAGCCCGCTTCCTACAATACCTAGGCCAGTTACCTGTGCTCGGCTTCAACTCGGGGCGATACGATCTTATCATGGTGAAGGAATTTCTCTACCCTTACTTGGCCCAGGCTAATACCATCAAGTCCATCATCAAGAAGATCAATAATCATATGGCCCTCACTACCACGTCACTCCATTTCCTGGATGTACGGAACTACTTAGCTCCCAATTATAGCTATGGTCAGTGGGTGAAGGCGTATGACTGTGCACAAACCAGAGGGAGGTTCCCTTACACGTATATATTGACGCTCGACCGCTTGGAGGAAACACAGTTGCCACCCCGGGACGCGTTCTTTGACGATTTAAAGCAAGTGGAATGTTCGGAAGACACGTACCGGGAACTACAGCAGGTATGGAACGACCAACATATGCAGACCTTGCGAGATTTCCTGATATGGTATAATAACTTAAATGTGGTTCCTTTCCTCGAAGCGGTCGAGAAAATGGTTCACCTCTTTCGTCGTGAGATGCACGTCGACATATTCAAGGAGTGCTTGAGTTTACCAGGTCTGACGCTTCGCCATCTCTTTCAAGATTGTCCTACATACTTCTCGCTGATACACCAAAAAAGACGCGGACATGTATGATTGTCTAAAGCAGAATATCGTGGGCGGGCTCAGTCTTATTTTTCACCGCTACCACGAGAAGGACGTCACCACTCTCCCCGGTGGGAAACCCTGTATAGTCCGGGATGTTTGGGCATAAAAGGGACTGTTTGGTTCAGATTCTTCCAATAGCACAAAATTTGGCCCATATGTCGCCCATACAATACCTTTTCGATTTTTGACGGGCGCCAAGGTAGTCGCCCCCATATTGGCGAAATTCATTATGGCGGCACCCGGGTTAGAGGGCGATCGTATTTAAAACAACAAACTGGCTACAATCATGAATAATACAACTTTTTAGTGGTTATCGGTGTCGGGGAATCTGATTCTGGTCTTATTTCAACGATTTGATGTCAAGGTCACCCTAAAGGACATTTTGGGGTCAAATTCGTCATTTTTAGTGGTTTTTAGTCGAGATATACAAACTAACTCATTTTATCGATTTTCGGGGTTGAGTAATCTGAATCTGGCCATATTTTGACAATTTGAGACAATATTGCATGTGAGGTTCACGACAGAGGTCACCCGAAACAGAGATCATCCGGAGGTCAATTATAGGAAACACCAAAAGGGCTAGAATCACAAATAATACCATAGGGCTTTGTGGCATCAGAGAATTAGATTCTGACCTTATTTTGACGATTTGAGGTCATGGTCACCTCATTTGAGAATTAGAGGTCAAAGATCAACAGTTGCTACTAAAAACAATCGAAACAAGATTATTCAGGAACAAATGTTACTAAAATACTTCGGAGATGACATCTGCTGACAAAATGCTATAACTATGCCGCTACGTGCATTTAAATGTTCAAAATACAAAACAAAGACCGCTTAAGCAACAGTATACCAATGATTACTTTTACTATCTATGCCTTCTGGCTTGCGCTCTATGATGCCAGCAATAAATATTACTTGTCATCACCGCCCTCGTTATTAACGCGCCCGCCTTCGCATTTGCAGAGGGTCGTGTTTCGGACATCGGTACAGTTGCATTTGCACCTTCCCGTGCATGCCTTGAGTCAGCCGCAGTGCATGAGAATGGAAAATGCCATAGATGTGTCGCTGAGTATGGTCCATAGCGGTTGCCATGTACTGGTGCAATCTTTGTGCCAGGCTCCACTCACTGAAGTCAAGGATTTCCTGCTGGAGTGACGCGACTCCAGTAGAAACTCGCTTGCAACAGCGCTCGCTTCACATGCCGCAAAAACGCGGCTTGGGAGGTGGGATGTTTTCCAGCGATCTGGTTGCAGTAGTGAAGGTGATGCTTGACCTCATTGACACCGGCTGCACCACATCCCTTGCTGTACATTAGTACGATGAAGCGTTCTATAAGCTCCATATGCACGGTAACAGGATCATGCGTGAGAGCATAAGCATGCGTAAAATCCCGAAGTATGAATGGATCAGCGGCTTCTTAAAAAATGTTAACAAAAAGGAGCCGTTCTCATTCATCAGCACACAGATCTCCAAGACTGACATGAGCGGAAAGCTCCTTCTGTGTACCCATTTTGAGTCCGTGTTCTTCAACAGGCGTTGTAACCTCACAATACTTCAACCGTGCAACCATTCCGAGACGGACACCAGGGTCCTCCTGCATCTAGCACATGCCACGGAGGAGGGTCATACAACAGCCTATGTTCGCACGATGGACAGCGATGTCCGGTCTTTGGAGACCCTCGGTCTATCAGAACTCTTGGTGGACTTCGCTACTGGAAAAAAATATTGTGACATTCCAGTCCATACCATTTGTTCCGATCTCGGTCCGTCAAATCCTTGGCACTATCCCTTTTCCACAGCCTTACTGGGTGCGACCCGACTTCACAGTTTCTTGAGAGCGTAAGCCAGAAGGTATAGGTACTAATAATCATTGATATATTGTTGCTGAAGCGGGCTTTGTATTGTATTTCGAACATTTAAATACACTTAAACGCTAGTTGTGACGTCATTCTATTTTTAAAAGTGTACATTATTTTTCACGAATGTACAGCAAGTGTACATTCTTTTTCACGAATGTACAGCAAGTGTACATTCTTTCTCTGGAAAGAAACGCGTCCGTCAGTTAAAGCATGTAAGAAGACACGAATGGGGCAATAGACTACTCGATGTCGGTCTCCTGAAATGTACAAATGACAAACAGCACTGCAACAAGCGAATTGGACTTAGTCAATTCAGCCGGAACTAACAGGTGAAATTAAGTAATGTTCTTTAAAAAAACAGTAGACGAGCGAAGAAAACACAACCCAGAAAGATACCATGCCGACTACAATGTAACAAATGTGCAAATTGCATATACATGTAGGAATGGCATAAACCTTCAACTCCGAATAGCAGTCCGATAAGCGTTCTATGACTGTAGTTTCTCTGATTTCGGTCATGATTTCTTTTTGTGAGTGTTACACTTTCTGCCTTCTCATATACATACATTAAAACACCGACTGCCTCAAATATAGGTCTAATGTTTGGTTGTCGCCTGCCGTGCGTTGATTGCAGACTAAGCATTCAAAATATGACGCGTCTGTATATCGTAACACATTAATTTTCTGCCGCACGTATATGTGTGGGTACAAGTGAAATGTGTACCGGTAAACGTGAATTCCTGTCAGACATTCCGTTAATTATGGGCCTGGTATGAGATCATGCGTATGGACATATGGATTTGAAATTTGTATGTCTGCATGTTTTGCTTCATATGCGTTTCACGTAATGTAGATTGTGACACGTATATATCAATTACATATATTTTTTTGTTACAAATCTTTGTAACGATAACGTGAGAGTTACGGACCAGTCGGTCGATACTTGGTGTAAGAACGCATTGTTGAGGCTTTTGTTGAGGCTTTTGTGCAGCTGAAAAGGGTCACGTCTAGACGCATTGTTGAGCTCAGACAGGCTATTGTAGGCTTTGTCTTGTGCGTTCTTACACCAAGTATAAACCGACCAGTCAAACGGGTTGTGGAAGTTTTGTTTCGTGTGCAAATGTGTTGTTTGCCCTGAAACAACCATGGTGTGTTACATAATACGGCCATTGTGTAAGTTATTTATCGTCTACGACATCGGGCAACGATTTTCCTGTGTTGAATAGATAAACAGCAGCCCAGGTAGGCGTATGCGTAAATTCCTTCCCAAGTGATGGACTGTCCATCATGTAGGACGCCGTCAATCGGTTACGGTGTGCGTACTTGGCCCTTTGCAGTTATTGTTCGAATGGTTCCACACATGTAATTACCTGGGCCTATATCATGGCAATTTGTTCGGTTTGACAGAGCTCATTTCATTCTTCGTATAAGACGAAGAAGTAAATACATTATCGTTGGACTAACGTTTAAGTCGGAGAAAGACCGAGTAACTGTACATTCGTGAAAAAGAATCGACTCGGCGCTTCGCGCCTCGTCGATTCTTTTTCACGAATGCACAGTTACTCGGTCTTTCTCCTTTACATAGCGGCGTAGCGGCATAGTTATAGCATTTTGTCAGCAGATGTCATCTCCGAAGTATTTTAATAGAATTTGTTCCTGAATAATCTTCGTTCGATTGTTCTTAGTGGTAACTGTTTGATTGACCTTTGACCCCAAAATGGGGTGACCTCAGATCTTCAAAATAAGATCAGAATCGGAGAATGCCACAAACCTCTATGGTATTATTTGTGGTTCTTTTGGTGTTATACCTAGAATTGACCTCTGGTTCGGATGGCCTCTATCGCGACTCTCAAATGAAATATTGCCCCGAATCACCAAAATAAGGCCAGATTCGGGTTACTCAACCCTGGAAACCAATAGAATGAGGCAGTTTATATATCTTGCCCCAAAATCACTGAAAATGGCGAATTTGTTCCCAAAATGACCTTCAGGGTGACCTTAAAGGGTAACCTTGACCTCAAATCGTTGAAATAAGATCACAATCAGATTCTCCGGCCCCCAAAACCACTAAAAAATGCTATTATTCATATTTCTAGCCCTTTTAGTTATTTAACTACGATTGACCTCTAACCCGGGTGGCGACCATATTGAATATCGCCGAATATGGCGGCCCTAGGGGGCGCCCGTCTTGGCGCCCATCAAAAATCGAAATAGTATGGTATGGGCGACATATGGGCCAAATTTGGTGCTTTTGGAAGAATGTGAACCAAAAAATCCCTACCAGCCCTGACTAGTACTAAGATCATCGGATTCGATGCCAATGCCCTGTATCTGTGGTCCCTCGCCCAGCCCATGCCCAGCGGTCATTATACGCGCTGGTTGGCGGAAGGTCAGCATTTCACACCGCAACGCAACCCCCACAAACATCTCGCCGACCTGTGGTTGGACTGGGAAGCCTATCGACGGGGAATTTCTATACGCCATCAGACCAACGCCACAGAGAAGCGCATAGGAGATCGTCGACTCCCCGTCGATGGGTTTGCCCTTGTGGGTAGAATTATAAGCGTCTAGTCCGTCATTCATAATCCAGCCGTCGTCCATTAGAGAATATCCGCGTCCATAATCCAAAGACCTATTCCATATTCCATATAATATAGGAACACCGAACACCGACCGCATTCCAGTTTTATGGATGCTACTGGCACGGCCACGAATGTCATTTCAGTGCGCTTCAATCAACGACGTGGGAAATCGGCGGAAGAATTACGGGAAGAAGTCCAGGAGAACGGCGATTACATCAAAGAGAGGGGATTCCACCTCATGGAAATGTGAGAGTGTGAATTTCACACCATGTGCCAGGCCCTCACACATTTACGCCGTTTCCTTAAAGCGCGCGAGTACCCTCTCAGTCGTCGGCCACTCATGAGTCTGCCACAGATGTTCGACGCCATTCGTTCCGGGGACCTGTACGGCTTTGTGGAATGCGACCTGCATGTTCCCGACGCTCTCAAGCCACACTTCGCCCAGTGCCCACCTATTTTCAAGAACACACTGGTGGGTCGAGATGACATTGGAGACACCATGGGTGCCTATGCTGAGCAACACGAGTGTTTGCCTCGACCTCGATGGATGTTGATTGGCAGTATGTGGGCAGAGAAAATCTTGCTGGGTACCCCTCTGCTACAGTGGTACTGCTACTTCCGGTCTGGAAGTCACGCGCGTGTACCAAGTCTTACAGTACGTACCCAACGCTTGTTTTGCGGGGAATGCCGACATCGTGACGTCTGTCCGTCGTCAAGGCGACCAAGATCCGAGTAAGGCCATCATCGGTGAATCGTAGAAATTGACGGGCAATGGCTATTATGGCAAAACGGTCACTAACCAAGATAAACACGTGAACGTGAACATCTGTACCACCCCACAAGCGCGCAAAAAGGTCAATTCTCCCCTGTTTCGCTCCGTGGAGGTCATCGATGACGACACGTATGAAATCACTTTAGCCAAAAAGACTATCCGTTACAGCCTGCCCCTCCAGATTGGATGTATGGTATACCAGGTGGCCAAGCTCAGGATGGTCCAGTTTTTGTATGATTTCATGGGTGTGTATTTTAATCCATCAGACTGGCAACTCATGGAGATGGATACAGACTCTGCTTACATGGCCGTGTCTAATGCGGATTGGGAGTCCCTGGTCAAACCCGAGTTACGTGCACAGTATGAGGCGGAACGGGACCAGTGGCTACCTCGACGTGATCATTACCAGTACGACAAGCGGACGCCGGGCCTCTTCAAGTTGGAGTGGAGTGGCGATGCCATGATTGCTCTCTCCTCGAAGACGTATTACTGTTACGGTGGAGACCAAAATAAGTTTAGCTGCAAAGGGGTGAACCGGCGCGATCCGGCCATCGACAAAGCCTTGTACCTGAACGTGCTGCAAAGCCAGGCCAGTGCGAGTGGGACTAACAGAGGATTTCGGGTCGTGGACCACCAGATGCGGACGTACATCCAGCAACGAGACGCCTTTACCTTCTTCTATCCCAAGCGGAAAGTCCTTCCCGATGGCATCAGTACCACTTACCTGGACTTGTGAAAATATGACATTTGATAAACTTTTCATGATATGAGATAAAACTAGTACTGTAAAAAAGTCAGAAGGGTCGCCAGTCCTAAGTGCAGGGCGTGGGTTCGAATCCCACGCTCTCACAGTTTTTACACACCACCTGAATTCTTTTGCACATAGTCTATACATTCTTGTTCACCTGAATAAAAAAGTCAAAAACATTACTTGTTTTTTTCCATGAATCTTGTTATTGAACATCAATGAACGTAAGAACAACAACGTCATAACAAAAAACAATGAGAACACCGCGCGGTGCATTGATTCAATTAAGTCAACCAGAGAAATGGGGCATGCACATTAAAACGAGAGGCAGTCCAGTCGTATACGAGTACATCACGGTCTTCGGCTTGAGAATAATCATCAAACATTTGTATGATCGTTTGCATAGAATGTCCTCTACTCCGGTGAGTGAGATAAAACACACAGTACTGTCAGCATACACTACTCAAGGGTCCTTGTAATCGTTTAGTATTCCAGCGCCACACTGTAGTAGATAGGTCCATGAACTTCACCAAATCGGGATGCAGGGGTGCAAGTCCATAGGAATCAAAGTATTCGCCTTGGCCCAGGGCGTCCACGTACACAGCCACCCAATGTTCACCGGATCGAGTATCAGGGTCTGTATTCAGGATATAGGTGGTTGGGGTGGCGGGAAACACATTGCGTGGAAACATACCTCGAAAGGGTACCCGAGGATCTCGCTGGAGTATGGCCATCAGCTGCTCTGTATCCCTGACTCTAGCTGGCGTAGTCACACAGGACGTTTCTTTGCTGATCCACGGTGATGACGTTATCAAACTCGGCGTAGCAAATCACGTTAATGGTATGCATTAGAGGGACGGAGAAACGCAGTTCCAACCGTAAGTTTCCTTTGTTGAGCATGGCCAGTTGATGATCGTGTTCCAAGGTTGGGGTGAGGTCAAAGGCGAACAAAGTGTACCCACGGCTAAAGTCTCGTCGAGTGATGGTATTTCCTTAGTCCTGATTGTTTTGTCCTATGGCTGTAAACAGGTTCAGGTAGCTCCGCACATAGTGATGGTTACCAAAATCCGGTTGTAACGGACGGGCTGGAATTTGATGCCCGGCCACGTGCAGTGCCAAAAAGTTGAGGTTAAAATGTTGAAAGTGGAACGGATTCTCATTCCACTGTCCATTGAAACTGGTGTTGGTCACACACGCCAGGGTAAGACGTTTAGGGAGATGCCCTAGAAATAAATTTTCACGATTGGCCATCATCGGGCCTGCTGGCACAGAGAACACCTTGGTCTGTACGCGTCGGATGGGATACAGGGCTGGTTTTTTCGATAAGGCTTCCATGTCACTCACCAACACCCCCTGTTGCAAATCCACCGTACGGACAAACAGGGCTGCATATTCTATGATGATCTTGTATTTGGGGGCATCTCCATCGGCCATCAAGGCGAAAGTGGGTGCGGAACGGATCAACTTGATCTTGATGGATACACCGTTCATCATGTGGTGGTCTTGCAGGAACAGATCGGCGTGCAGTCGTCCCATCATATCGACGGACATGCTACGGGTTGTCAGCTGCCTGCGACGGCCGAACCCATTATTGGCAACGGTGACGGCATCCATGGCTCCGGGTGTATCCCTGTAGTACAGCGAGGCTTGCAAGTGTGTTTTTCTGGCATCTTCTCCGTACGACATGATGAGGAAGTGAATGCTAGAGGGTTGTGTCTTCTTCTTTTATTTGGGTGTGTACACCGTCTGGAACTCTCCGGGAAAAATGTGGGTGAGCAATCGAAGTGCCGAGGGTGTCCCTTGTTTCAAGTCGATGAGCAGATACCCGTGGGCCCCTTGGGTGGCATCTTCAAAGGCTTCCCGCACAAAGGCCGTGTTTTTAGGGTACATCTGTTTCGCCAGGTGCATAATTTGTGATGCGTCTCTGGGGTTTTTGAACAAGACCACATACTGAACATTCAAACTGATGTTCCTGTGCTCTTTGTTCTTACTGAAGAGATTCTGGACGATGTAGATGATGCTCAATCGACGACGATGGCTCTCTTTCGTAAAGAGACGCGTCACCCGACTGTCCGTTTCGGTCATCAGATCGTCTATCACGACCAACGTGTCTTCTGGGGTATCCTCTGGGGGTAATCCTTCCACCAAGGTGAGTCCAGGGATGCGGGCCAGTTCCTCGTACGCAGGCTGCCAAGCTCCATAACACCACAGGATGCGAGCCACGGGTGGTGAAATGAGGGCTGATCCGTGTTGGATGAGCTGTTGAACGAAGTGTGTTTTTCCCGACCCGGTCGGTCCAGCGATGAGACTCGTGAAGGGATGCTGCCACCGAGGATCCATAGGGTTTTATTTGGTGATTTGCGCCCAGCGTTCAGAGGCCCACCTCCGTTGTCGTGGATCCCACCGGGGGTCGTAGTCGTGCGGGTACCGTTGCCGTGGTAAACGTGGTACTGGTCCCACTCTAGGTGTTAGCGTCGTGGTGGTGGTGGTGGGAGTCGAATGTTGCCGTGGTTTTGCCCTGGGTGCTGTGGAAGATGATGCGGGTGGTTCGCGTGTGAGGGTAGGACTAGGCAGGTACACGGGTGGACCCCGGGTGAAGATCCGCAGAGGTGGCGGAGGACTAGACCGCGTAGTGGGCTAAGTTGTAGAACGTGGTGATCTGGTAACGTTCCGCAGCGTAGTAGGAGAGGAGGTGGTGGTGGTGGTGTTGGGTAATTGCACTTGACGTTGGGGGGCAGGACTTGGACGAATGGAGGGTAGGTTGAAACAGGATATCAGGTACGCCAAATCGTAGAAGACTCCTCCAAATAAGGTACCCAGAAGCACTAGTAGACACACGACGGTACCGACTTGTCCTTTTCGAGCCCGCAGCAGTAAGGGCAGATGTGCACTATCCATGGTACAGCCCTAGACTGAAGGCTGTAGGCGATGTGAGGTAGAATTTATAGCCGTTTCATGTCACGGGCTGAGACCCAGGAATTAAACGAACTGGGCCAACCTTGCCATTTGACGAAATGATAGGGGATGCCACGTCGACGTTCCGTTTTCAAAATCTTTTCCACCGTGTAGTAGTCTTTCCGTGTTTTTACCACCGGTTGTAATTCTGCCTCGTAAAACGTGCCTTGCAGTGTTTCTCCTTGTAGATCTTCCAGTTGATAGACGTGTGGGTGTCGAGGGTTATGGCGAACGATGACAAAGTGCTCGTCACTCCAGTTGGGCAAGTAACTTTTCTCAAATTGCCCTTTGACTTTACTGATCCGTACCACATCCCCGCGTTTGTAACACGGTGACGAGAGTGGACTTGGTTCTATCGAGTACAGCGTACGGCGCACTTCATGTTCGTTGCGTTCCGTCACATCGAGGGGAGCCCGCTGGATACTGCGATGATAGACTCGATTGTACCCTTGGACCAGTAGAGGTAGCACATCGATGTACCGTCGGGTGTTTTTGGCGGTAAAATACTTGTACATCCGTCCTTTGAAGGTTCGATTGAATCGTTCCACCAGACGCTTTGGTCTCGTACGTATGGAAGAAAAACACCTTCAGTTTCTTAAGAAAAGCTTGAAAGTGGCGGTTGAGAAATTCTCTGCCTTCATCCGTTTGCAAATAGAGGGGTTTGCGTCCCGTCTTGAAAATCTGCTGGAACGCTCGTACCAGATTCTCTCCTGTTTTGGTCCGGATGGGTAGCACCCACGCGTACTTGGATAAAATATCGATACAGGTCAACATGTACCGATGTCCATCATTGTGGGCAGCAAATCGACTCATATCGACCAAATCGGCCTGCCATTATGCGTCTACACCTCCCACGATGACTCGATTACGGCGAAAAAGTCGTCGGGCTGCTCGATGTAAGCTATAAGTGTCGTGGCTTTTTAACCATTCTCGAACTTCAGTTCGACTGATGCCTTGGGAATGTGCAGCTCGAGCGAGCGCTCCCACAGCGCTATAAGCGGCTGGACTGGTTGGGTTGTAATACAAATCTGTTAACACCTTGTTCACAGTCTTACGCCACGTGGATTCCTGCCGACCGGCCTTGCGGGTACTCCACTGGCTGCCCTTTCGGATTCCCTTTCGGGTCCCCCTCTGGGTCCCCCTGTGGGTACCCCTCTGGGTTGCGCTGTTGTGTGTTCGCTTCATGAGTAGACACTGACACTCTAGCCTGTGTGCACCCTATAGATATAGTACTTCATCGACAAGGGGGACTACTTTTTCCAAGGCCGTCCATAGATCAGGGTCCAGGGTAAAACCACCTTCGTTCAGACAGAGGAGTCGAGCAAAAAAGGCACCGCGGAAAATATAGACGTCGTCACACAGGTGAATGCTATCACCGTCGAGGTCGCCCAACAGCACCCGTTTCAAGGTAGTCCAGCCTTTCGGTGACAAAGAGACGCGCGCTTTGGGTTCAGACGTACACCAACACCGACGTCCGCTATCGATGAGGTCCACTCGTTTGGGGCACAACAATAGGGTGCAGCCAGGTGTAAGAGTCCGCGTAGCCACAGAGTTCGCGTCGGGGTGCAGTAAGTCGTGGACTTGGGGTATAATAGTTTTCAGCGCCTGCCATAATGCAGGACGGAGTGTGATATGGGGACCACCACGCTGTTCTAACCGGGGAAAAAAAGAATCATCTCTACCACTTCGTAGGTAGACACCCACTCCCACGTGCATGAAATCGACTTCGGGCTCTTTTCCCTATAACAACCGTGTCAATAGAGTCCACCCTGCTAGGGTTAAACATAGCTTCACCTCTCGGGGTTTTTCTTCGATGAGCTGCAGGTGATGGTCATGGACGATCAGGGTGACGTGGGTGGTCAGTTGGAACAACGCAAGCTCTCCATCTGCTCCGTGCGCTCCCATGGTGGTGAATGACAAAAGGCCTGTATATATCGCTGTGCTGGGGTTTATACTACCCTGTCAGTGCCTAGTGGACTAACCTATACGCCCTGCAACATAAGGGGTTGGGTAATTTTTTATACTATAATGTACCCCTATGGGTATAATTAACTCCTAGTCCGTAGCCGTACACGTTACAGTTTTTTCATTTGTTCGTGTCTCTCTATCCTAATCCGTACCCGTACACGTTCTGGTTTTATTTTTCCGTCTCCCTTCACCCTTCGTGAAAGTCCGTGATCACTCGGTAGTGTCATGTTAAATTAACCCCTAGTCCGTAGCCGTACATGTTATAGTTTAATTTGTTTCGTGCTCTCTATGCTAGTCCGTACCCGTATACGTTATAGTTTTTATTTTCCATGGCCCCACCTTCGTCAAAGTCCGTGATCATTCGGGGTGTAATGTTATAGAGATACGAATTGATTTAACCTAGGAATTTGCTATACCAATTTCGTACAAAAAGACGGGATTGTAAGTTAACCCAGGAGGCATGCCCCCAAGGGTGACATTATAAGGATGTAGGGAACACACCTAAAGTGTTTTTACGGAGGTAAGCCGATTTATTTCAAATTTACCGGGTTTTCCACACAACCACACCCATAACGATACGGGTCTAAAATCGACAAAATGATTAAAAATATAGTTTTAGCCTGCCGCCAGCCTTCTCAGCGATACACTATAAGTTCCCAAAGTTCAAGTTTAAATAAGTTTTACACGTTTTACACATAAACTTGCATTTATTGCAAAATGAGACCGGTTTGAAGATGGAAAAGAAACACAAAATTTCAGCGGGCCTGAGCAGGTACAATGGTTTCGCTGTGAAGATTTCGATGACGTCCGCGCCCTCATACGGGCGCTCTACGTTTATACTATAAAAAGCGCGCAGTGTCTCGTCAGCTATCCATTCATTCAACTGCATCATGGCTAATCCTAGTAGACGGGCACTATTCAACGCAATGAACACGGGACCACAAGATCCTAAAGAACATAGAGAACGGATTCGCTCGAACGGAGAAGACAACGAACATGTTACAATCATTACGAGCTTGCAGCGTGTTCATGAAGCTCATATTGCTGAAGCTTTGAGGATGAGCGGTGCACAACAAGATAGAGAAATAAGGGACGCTGTGCAGGGGGAAGATGAGGATGATGATGAAGCAACAGACGATGAAGATGTACCAGCGGTGGAGTGATTAAACAGTAGTAGATCCCCAGCAACTACAGCGGCGACTCAGGCGGCTACCACAACGGCGGCTACCACAACGACCGCTACCGCAATAGGAATGACAACACCCTTACAAGAGATCAGCCACCTGAACCAACAGCTTGACGAATTAGAAGATGAAAAGTCTAAATTACGCCTACAACTGGCTAGGGAACAGAAGAGATCCACCTGCACCGTGTGTCAAGACGATGAAACGACGTACGCCTTTTTCCCTTGTGGTCACCTGTGCCTATGTGGTGTATGCTTGCTAAGCTTAACATGCATAGCGGGCTCGTGCCAGTGCGCAGAGACAGAGGAGCTTCATTTGAAGATGCGATGCCCTGTGTGTCGGGGGTGTGTATCAGGCGTGAACAAAATATTTCGCCCGTAACAGTGTGATACCGCTGTTCTTTCCAAAGGCCCTTTTTAGGGCCACCTAATTACACCCAAAAGGGGGGAAATTTTCCAACTAAAAGCACAAAAACACCAGCTCCCACACCAATACCCCCTTTGCATAGAGTGAACACTAACACACATTTGAATTTCTAATATTGTTATTAACACAGTAGAATGAACATCAGGTCTTCACCACAGTAGACTCTTGGTGTTGAATTTTTAACACAATTATACGCTATCAAGGCGCTTAAATGAACATAGAATGAACATAGAATGTAGGAATACGGTGATGTCTGAATGTTTATGCAACAAGACTTGTGTGAAATGTTCAATATTTATGCAACAAGACTTGTTTGAACTCGTCATTGTCTTTCTGCCCCTGGTGCACGTAGATGAAGGTGGCAATCTGTTCACGTGGAATTCTGGGTGGACAGGCATCTTGCAATGCCTCGGCAATTTGCACCTCTTTAACGGCCTGTAGTCCCTCAGTCATGAGCGCGTCTGATGGTATACTATTGTCCATACACGTATGCGTGTTGAAGAGTCCGTTCTTGTTCCCACAGCCTGCGCATTGCTGGATACGCAAGTGTCGAATGCGGGGTCTGAGATGATCCAGGAATGTGTCGATGTACTTCTTATAAATATACTGAGTCACCTGGTCAGACAGGACTTCATGAATTTCAGCTGTGAGACTCTCCAGCTTCCGCCACGCAGGTATTTGCAGGGTGACGCCCTGAGATAAAGGAATACGCTTTTGCGTATCCGCCCTCAACTTCCATTTACGAATATGCACCAGCAGCATGTTGTTGAACATAGAACAGGTGAGAAAGATGTCGTCACCCACATAAAATTTCGCTTCGTCGCTCCCCTGGTGGTCAATGACCGCATCGACGGCGTAATAAATAGCCTGTACTCTTATCCAGGTGTCCAACGTCAAGGCGATATGCTTAGGTGGTTTGTCGTCCCAGGCCGGTGCGTTAAAATGCACTTCCTCTTCTTTGACACTCACAGTTAAATAGGGAGAGAGCTCCCAAGTGTTCGTCTGGGCCGCCTGGTAGGCCTGCTGGATAATGTCATTGATCTCCTGCACAGACATAGGAAGTAGTACCTCTTCCTTCGCTTGCTCAGGCACTTGCTGGGGCACTGGTTGAAGCACTTGCTGGGGTATTTCTAAAGGTGTTAGTCGGGGTCGTTTGGTAGGTGGACCGGGTTTGGCAGGTAGACCGGACTCTTGGTGCGTACGTTTGGTAGCTGTACGCCCTTCGGTGATGTCCATGTCCATGACTAAGATATTATCTTCTGAATCCTGGGCTTGAAGTAGATCAGCTATTCCTTCATTTCCCGTCTTCTTCAGCACCTCCACGAAGGCTTGAAATGCTATGGGGCCACGGCGCAGTAGATCGTCGATGAGGGCTCTGTTTTGTCGCGAGGTGGTCTTCTCCGCCATGATATCTTCGACACCGTGTTTAAGGATTATGTTTTTCACCATAAGCAGATCACATATATCAGCCACATGCTGCATCTCATCAACGAGGCGAATACGGTGCTGTAGAAGCTTAGCTCGGTGACATGAGTCCATGACTGTTGGCTCAGGCTGGTCAGGTCAGTAGCTGCTATGGTGAGATAGACTGGTGAGGCAGGCTCAGGCTGGTGAGGCTCAGGCAAGTAGCTCCTATCGTCAGAGTGGTTCAGGCTGGTCAGGTAGGCTGGTCAGGTAGGCCGGTGAGATAGCTCCGTTCGGCAGGCCAATGAATGCAGCAATACCCCTAAAAATTTCCACTTTTATACGTTTTTTGTGACATTCGGGTCTTTTCGGTAACCTCCGTGTGTCTTCGGTCACCTCCGTGTCTTTTCGGTCACCTCCGTGACTCTTCGGTGATGACATTCGGGTGTTTTCGGTAACCTCCGTGTCTCTTCGGTCACCTCCGTCACCATCATCACGGACCTCACCGAACTCTCCGTGACTCTTCGGTGATCTCCGTGTCTCTTCGCACACCTCCGTCACATCTTTCGGTCACCTCCGTCACATCTTCACGGACCTCACCGAAAAGACACGGAGGTGACCGAAGACACACGGAGGTGAACGACATTGTGGGAAAAACCCACAGACAAATCAGTACATCTCCTATCATGTTCCCACGGACCTCACCGAAGAAACACGGAGGTGAACGACATTGTGGGAAAAACCCCAGTACATGTTCCTCTCACCGAAAAGACACGGAGATGAACGACATTGAATCCCCACAGACAGGTCAGTACATATCCTATCATGTTCACAGGTCACGCCCCATTCACCCAGACCGGAAGTGACGTAATACGGCAAGGTCACGCTCCATTCACCCAGACCGGAAGCGATGTCATACGGGACTGGTGGCACCCCCTGGCGGAAAAAGGGGAACCAAGAGTTACCTCCCTGGAAAATGAGACTCGTCCCGTGTTCTATATACTACTCCGGCCCCTATCTTTTAACCCAGCTAGGACACGTTTCTCCACATTGTGGACAAGTGTCCCTCCTTGGTTGCAATAGAAAAGGATATGCAAAGGGACACTAATCACCAGGACATTCTTATCCTGCACACCGGTACCATATTTAATCATCGAACCAAGCCCATTACATTCTGCCTAGAGTAGGCGATCATAGTACGAGTTGATCAAATCATGTAGGTACCGGTATATGTTACTATGCGTGCCCATCCGAACTATGATAGTAAGATGCGTTTGTACAATGGTATTGATATAACACGAGGCGGTGTTAAGACGAAGATTGATCATCTCGGACATCCCCTTACGGAGCCTATATCAAATGCAATGTAGTACAATACTGTTCACGTGACAAAGCATTTTTTTCATTCATGAAATTTCACTAATTGGGACAGAAATACTTCAAGTTCACATGTTAACCAACTGCGCAGAGGAGATAAAATCTAAAGTTCATTTGAGTACCGATATTCACTTCAACAACATTCAAAGAAATGCGGTGATTTATAAAGGCACCAGTCATTATATATCCAAGTCTATCAACTAAATCATTTGTTGATATCAGCAAATCATTTCCTGTTTTAGCAAATACTCCAAACTGATATCATTCAATATGACGGAAGGTTAAAGAAGGAACCAACCACTTACCATGGGCAGCTCCCTCAGAGTGAGGCGAATTGGCTTTATTGTTCTTTCAAAGAACATGTGGTTCCTAAAATAGGAATGAAAAGGGGGCCGAGGCGAGCGGAACGAGAGACATGCGCGAGTCTCTGATTGCTAAACTATTAAAAGAGACGGTGTGATGGATAAGAAGGTCCTTGTGATTAGTGTCCCTTTTCATATCCTTTCCTACTGCAACCAAGGATATACTTGTGCACAATATGGAGAAAAGTGTCCTAGCTGGATTAGAAGATGGGAGCCGGTCACTTTTAACCATCAGACATTCTTAGCCTTCACACCGGCCTGAAATGTCCTATGTCTGTCACAGCTGAAATGTCCGTACGTTTGTCTGTCATAGCTCACATCTGCACTGCGCTGCATGCATTGAATACGATGGCGTATTCAGGAATCGTAACCCAGTTCAGAATTCCGTCGCAACACCACCACCATGTTATTGGGTTTTTGTCTAGAACAAGTTCTGGTTCCCTTGGTGTCTGTATAATGTGACTGAGTGGGGTATCATGTCTGCCTACGTCATATTTCGGTGGGACAGCACTATAAAATGGCAGCATTAGATCTTGTTACAAGTAAGCACCCCCGCCCTCTCCCGCCCCTCCCTTCTCTTTCCCCGTCGTGATATAGCTGAAAAAATGATGGAAACGACGTTAAACCTTATTCACTCACTCGCCCTTAATATTCTCCACTGTACATAAATGAAGCAACATCCGTGTATTCCATTGTCTTCTTGATTACACACCAGCCACCACTACTTCCGTCCGCGCAGTTTATAATCCATTAATATTGAACTCCAGCCAATTATTAGCTTTACAGTGACTGACACCGTGAGCCAATTCATAAACTAATGAAGTGTGTTATTTCATCAATGATAATTTTTCTACAGGTATTTGCTGATACATATTATTCAGTTATTCATGATACTCAGTTGACCAGTTTTAGTCCTTTTCTTTATTTAATGTTCTTTTTTTTTAATCATCAGAATTTGCCGCATTTTGTATGCGCGTGTCTCTTCAAAGCCATAGGCGATTCCTGGAACAGGATTATAATCTTTTGTCACCATGAGCGTTAAATAGTGGAATTGTATCCGAGCTAAACTCGTCCCGGTACAACCGGACCCTGTGTATTCATCACATGAGTCTGTTTTTAGGCTCGGCTAAAACGTTTCAACGAATCACGAATCTAGTATTTCTTTTTGTTTAGTTTACGTTTCAGTCCCAAATTATGTCGGTCGACTCTTGCATCACTCACAGTCGTACCACAGTAGTATATAAAGGTGATTTAAACGCATAGTTCAGTTCAGTTTGGTAAATCCCTCCTCTATACAGGAGCACCAAATACATTTTCACAGTCATAATAAACCAAAGAATAATATACACTAATTGTTCCAAGGTTCGTTTAAATTAATGTCGTTTTTATGAGACCGTGTGTGAATTGTTCAAATGGTGCCTATAAATTTCACAGTTCAAATGGTGCCTTTGTACAGAAGACGGTGATGAAATCCATCAAGAATAAAACAATTGTGCTCACGAAACATGCAATACGAATTGAAACACAGTACTATATACAGTCATTCCAGATTATGGAGTTGAACAGTCGGATTTATCCTTTCTGAGCACCAGAGTCTGGCCGAGTGATCTACAGATGTCTTTATGTCCCGACTTCCAGTGTTGGGCTTGACAATCGCGTGAGCAATAAACTGCAAATTGGCAACCGATACAGGCTTTCAGACGATCTGGCAGTTTAAACTCGCGTTTCCCACAGGTAAAACATACGCGTTCTGAAGTTAGCAGGGAGTTAGCAGGGAGTTTTCCGAGTCATCAAGATGGTCCTCAGCAGATAGACTGGACTGGTCTGCAGACGATGTACATAATCCAGTTTCTCCATGCACTGCCTGGTCGACAACTTGGCAGATTTCCTGTTACACAGAGTCTGAAACTCTGTCAATATCCCGGGGAGGGTATCTTTCCACATGAACAGTACACGATTGGGCAGTGTCAGTATTATCAAGGTCGCGGAAAGTTATTTCGAAATTAGGCTCTGTTTGATGCGACTTATTAGGAAGACATGGTTCAAGGACTGGGTAACCAATCTCACTTGTGGTAGTCTTTCTACGTGACCTCCAATCTTCAAATCTCTCTCGGTCTCGTTTTAGAGTAGAGGGCGATTTTTTCTTTTTCTTGCGTTTTTGCCTTACCTCTACAACAGCAAGCAGATTATCGGATTTACTGGAATTGTTTTCCAAATCCACGCTTTCTGCAGCTGGTTGTCCAGAGGCGAGAAAACATGGCGGTTTCGTGTGACGTTGTACTGCAACCGGTTTGGCGGGATATTCAACATCGGCTTTACAAGGTGTGATCCATTTCAAAACCAGCGTTGTTGTATTTTCCTTGGCGTGTAAATTCCAGGTAAATATCCTTTCCCCTACTATCAAGCTATCCAGTGCCCCATAGACATAAGCTGGAATATTTTCCATGCTTGAGGCCGGAGAAACTTGAGGTACGTCCGCTCAGTTCAGTGTCCCAGTTCCATGCCATATTGACCTGGCGTCAAATTCATCGCGGAGTGCACTGTATCCCATGATGCATCACTTTTGTAACGCCGTCTCATTTCCGGTGTGACTCAATGGGGCGTTGTGGAGGTCACGGGGACGGTCTTAATCTTCGGGAGGGATGTGACGTGGAACTAACGTCAATCTGCGCATGCGCAGTAGACAGAGTGTATGGAAATAGACGTTTTGGGACCGAGGTGGGCCCCTAGTTGGCCGATTGGGTCGAGGGAGGTTTCAAAGTGAAGCGCTCCTCCAGGGCAATCATGTCATGGGTGGGTGCAAGTAAAATGAAGATTTGTCCCTGAAAATATAAAAAGCGGAGCACGAACTTTACCCCTACAATAGGGGAAAACTCCTATCAACCATATCCAAAAGGGCTATATCGGTCCTCCGGCTTATCGCGGCCTGCGTATCTTGTGATGAGTGGGTGTATGTAAAAGTTTCTCCAGCAAAAAATATAAAATGCAGAACATGGACTTTACCTCTACAATAGGGGCCTGATTCGCACATTGCCATGCCCGGCGCTATTTTTTTCTTTTTCTCCTGGATTTTTCTATGGGCTGTTTGGTCTTGTTTTTCTCGTCTCGGGATGTAAAACACGATTGGCGGGATCTGGATAGGCCAATACTGGCTCAGTGGATAGGTCCATAATGGGAAATTCACACATGTTCATTGCGGTATGGGTTGTTTGGTCTTGTTTTTCACGTCTCGCCACGCAGAATACTCGAAGTTAAGCGATGAAAATTTTCGAACAGTTCACGGAGGTCTGGATAGGCCCATAGGCCCATACTGGCTCAGTGGATAGGTCCATACTGGGCAATTCACACATGTTCATTGCGGTATGGGTTGTTTGGTCTTGTTTTTCACGTCTCACCACGTAGAACACGATGGGCGGGGTCCCGAAGCTAAGCGGTGAAATCTTTCGAAAAGTTTACGGAGGTCTGGATAGGCCCATAGGCCTACTGGCTCAGTGGATAGGTCCATACTGGGCGAACGTTTTGAGGTCTAGGTGAGCCCCTGGTGGTCCGATGGTGTCGTATGAGGTCTTATTTTGAAGCTCTCGTGGAGGAGCACCCGGCTGGACTAATGTGTCGTCCGTTTTCAATATTCTGCGCAAGCGCAGTCTGACCGAAGCATAGAAAGCAGGCATTTTGGGGGTGTGGTTGAGGTAGAGATGGACCACTATTGATCCGAATGTGTCGTGGGAGGTGTCATTGTGTAGATCTCGGGGTGTAGATCCCGATTTGTGGGATGTCCACAGCATCTGTGACGTCATCGGTGACGTCATCAGTCCGAGTAGTATTGAAAGTGGGCATTTTGGGGAAGTGAAGGAAGGTATTTGGTGTAGAGATGGACCACTATTGGTCCGAATGTGTCGTGGGAGGTGTCATTTTGTAGCTCTCGATGTGGAGATCCAGATTTGAGGGATGTCCACAGCATCTGTGACGTCATCGGTGGCGTCATCAGTACGAGTAGTAGCGAAAATGGGCATTTTGAGGCAGTAAAGGAAGGTATTTGGTGTAGAGATGGACCATCCTTGGTCCGAATGCGTCCTGTGGGGTGTCACCTTGTAGCCTCCGGGGTGGAGACCACGATTTGAGGAATGTCCACAGCATCTGTGACGTCATTGGTGACGTCATCAGTACGAGTAGTAGCGAAAGTGGGCATTTTGGGGCAGTGAAGAAAGGTATTTGGTGGCTGTGCTGTATTATACTATATCTGTCCTGCATTATACCAAATCTGTGCTGTATTATACCATATCTGTCCTATGTTATACAATATCTGTCCTGTATTATGCCGAATCTGCCCTGTATTGTACCATATTTGTCCTCTATTATACCATATATGTCCTGTATTGTACCATATATGTCCTGTATTATACAATATATGTTCTGTATTATACAATATTTGCCCTCTATTATACCATATCTGTGTTATATTATACAATATCTGTGATGTATTATACAGTATCTGTCCTGTATTATACCAAATCTGTGCTGTATTATACCATATCTATCCTGTATTGTACCATATATGTCCTGTATTATACAATATATGTTCTGTATTATACAATATTTGCCCTCTATTATACCATATCTGTGTTATATTATACAATATCTGTGATGTATTATACAATGTCTGTCCTGTATTATACCATATCTGTGCTGTATTATACAATATCTGTCCTGTGTTATACCATATCTGTGCTGTATTATAAAATATGTGTCCTGTATTAAACAATATCTGTCCAGTATTATACAATATATGTTCTGTATTATACCAAATCTGTGCTGTATTATACAGTATCTGTCCTCTGTTGTACCATATATATCCTGTATTATACCATATCTGTCCTGTATTATACAATATATGTCCTCTATTATAACATATCTGTCATACATTATACCATATTTTTTCTGTATTATACCATATCTGTCCTGCATTATGCCAAATCTGTGCTGTATTATACCATATCTGTCCTGTATTGTACCATATATGTCATGTATTATACAATATATGTTTTGTATTATACCATATTTGTCCTGCACTATACAATATATGTTCTGTATTATACCAAATCTGTGCTGTATTATACCGTATCTGTCCTGTATTATACCATATCTGTCCTGTATTGTACCATATATGTCATGTATTATACAATATATGTTTTGTATTATACAATCGGATAGCGGCTGTCGTGAATAACAACAAGTTCAGCAATGTTCATACAGTTTATTATCCCCAATGTTACATCATACCCAGACTGGGGGCGCCGCCCTGGGTATGTTTAGTATGTTCACAGCAAAACAAATTGAAATATCAAACACCATGTTTTATTATTTAACGCACCGTCACATTAGGTACAAGTGTTTACTGAGCTCGAGTCAACGATCAGCATGTAGACATATAGAGTATGTCGATGAGGTGGTCGGTCAGCTTGGTAACGAAAAACGTAACATTGGTCACCCTCTCCACTGTCCACTTGGTGTTGGGGCGTTGTTGTTGGGCCCATTCCAATGGATCCACGGTGTCCAGTGTCTCCAGCATCGTCTCTAGCGACGCCCGGTTAATGATGGTAAACGGTTGGTCAAATACACGGATGTTACTGCTCGGGTAGAAGTATCGAACTTTGTCTGTCTCCTTATGCTGCAGCGCATATCCAAACGCCAGATTCAACTTGAAGGCCCTAGTTTTATCGTTGAAGATGGCTTCCACGTAGCTGCGTAGACGGGCGAGGTCGGTCAGTCGGAAATTGTAGATATCTTGAATAGGGTTATGACGGTGGAAACAGTGCCGGATCATGGGCCAATGGCGCCGATAGATGTCACCAACTAGATGGTCTTCGTGTAACAGATCGCTAGGAACATTTATGGGTTCGTCCGCGAAGTGTACTTTGCTCTTCACGTCGTACAAAATCTGGCCCAAGGTCTATGCGTCGGAATTTGACTTGAATTAGTGCGACATCATCATCGGCCCTCGTGCGATGGGTGGGAGTTCCCGTTGTCTCGATACTGGTGCCTACGGGTTCCTCTACCTGCAAACGTGGCTGCGGAACAGGGTGTTGTGTGCGTTGGTGTCGCAGCAACTGACTGGTCAGTTTGAAAATCCGACCACGTTCCTCGCATAGATGCTTGGGTGCCCCATGCACTGTCCGTTTGTGACACCGTAGACTGTCCAGGCGATTAAATAGTTTCCCACATTTCGTACAGCTATACCGGGCGGTTCCGTCGTGCTTGGTAGACTCATGGCGGCGCAAGTCGTGCAGATGAGTGAAGGATTTCGAGCACGTAATACAAGTAAACATCTTGGTGGTTGGCAGAGTATCTGATGAAACGGCCAGGCCGCTTCCCTTTTATAGCACGCTAGCTGGTGATCTATTTTTAGCACACTCAGTTCAAGTACCCCAAGTCGAGGACCGAGATGTACCGGTGTACGACTGAGCCGCATTGAGCGCGTGTGTGTGTGTATGTGTGGACAGTGGATTTTACATCCGGGATCTTGTCAACATCCGGGTTTCCCAGTGGGTTTTCCCTGTCGTTCCTCCGTCTTCCATCCGGGTACTGTGGTTTTACATCCGGGTCCTCATCTTACATCCGGGTTTTTCGCATATGGATTGATGAGGGACACGTGTTCCTTCCTATATGAACATGTGTGAATTGCCCAGTATGGACCTATCCACTGAGCCTGTATGGGCCTATGGGCCTATCCAGACCTCCGTGAACTTTTCGAAAAATTCCACCGCTTAACTTCGTGACCCCGCCCACCGTGTTTTACAGCCCGAGACGAGAAAAACAAGACCAAACAACCCATAGTAAAATCCACGAAAAAAAATGACCGTCACTTGACAGGCAGGCCGCGATAAGCTGTTGGACCGATATTAGCCCTTTTGGATATGGTTGATAGGAATTTTCCCCTATTTTAGGGGTAAAGTCCGTGTTCCGCTTTTATATTTTCGGGGGCAAATTCTCAGTTTACATGCACCCAGCCATGACTTGATAGGCAGGCCCCGATAAGCCCGGGGGATGGAGAAACTGAGGGTTCCCCACTGGCCAATTAACATTGGCAAATAGATGGCGATATTGTCGGGGACCCTGTGGAATACCATTGATGCTTCGGAACGGCGGATAAAGGCTATCTATTGGCCCGGACGGGGCCGGAGATGAGCGGACATTGCCGGGGATGACCGGAGATTCCCGGAGATTGCCGAAGATTGAGATGCAGCGTATTTGAAGCCTCGGGACTACTTTCTCTCATCGGAAGTTTCTCCCCACGACCGCAGGACCGCCAGACCGCATCACCGCGGAAGAATACATGCCCAGGGGTCAATTTGCCGGAACTATAGTGCACTTGACCGTCCACGTGACCTCCACAACGCCTGATTGAGTCACACCGGAAATAAGACGGCGTAACAAAAGTGATGCATCATGGGATAGAGTGCACTCAGCGGTGAATTTGACGCCAGGTCAATATGCGTTTAAATCACCTTTATATGCTACTTACTACCCTCGGTGCATAGGCAATGACTCCGGCTGCAACCCGGAGCTTCGGCTATAGTCGCTTTCACGCATCAGCTGTAAAAGAATGAGCAGGCAATTGTCTGCGTTTGGGTAGTTCCAATCACGGCAGCAGGGCGAAATTAAGACTTCTGGCAACTGAAGAGGGGGTGGGGGGTAGGTTGAGGAACAACAATAGGATGAGAGTAACAGGATGAGAACAATATAATAATAATAATAATATATTGAGAACAATGAGATGCGAACAATGGTATGAGAACTAAATGAGACTTGAAGAGAACGCTCACAAGATACGCTCACTCGCTGATACACGCGTACAGTCACACACATATCTGACAGGGAATATCACATGAGCGCGCGAGCGTCTCATGTGATCGCTCATCAGATACACCCAGGCGTTCGTGCAGCTGCATTGATTACAATGTAATTCTCATCAGCACGTGATTGTATCTCATGAGTGTTAACAAGACACGCTCATACGGTGCCACCTGTTAACTATAGCTATGGGAAAATATCATAACCAATGCAGCTGCAAAATTAGCGCATGAGCGTATCTTTTGAGAGTTCTCTACTGTTCTTACTCCGTTCTGTTGTGATCATTGATTGTTATATGAAAAGAACATTGATGTCTTGGTGTCATCATTGGAAACTGTTGACCGATTCTCTCTTGTGGGAAAACAGCTACGGTCTATACGAAAAAGGCCTTTCGATTTTTGACTCGGATATTCTTTTGTGGAGGATGGCTGAATATTGAATGTCATATCTGATGCTTGTAACAACAACAAAATAATATATTGAGCTCATTTTGTCGTTTTCGTTCTTTTTTCCTTGTTCCTATTCTCTTGTACTTATGTTATGACAAAAGATTCCTCCATCTGTCCTACTACCGTGAGCTCCCCTTATATCAATGGATGGTTAAGTGCATGTCTTGCTATCACTTATGAATATACTCGTCTCATGTTATGTTTGCTCAACATATTTTCCTCATATATAATTTGATTTTCCCAATTCCAGATGCGCAATCACGTAATTCAAAGTCTCTGATCGACGTGTCGCTTTGGATAGTCCCTATATACGCGAGACTGCGAAGAAATACCTCCCTTACCCCAGCACCTTTCACCGTTGAAGACAAAGGTTGCAGGTTGAAGCCAAAGGCACCTCGAGGTGTTACACAAACAAATCGCAAACTGAAATAAGACTGAAAAAGCTGTACACCTAGTACAAGTTGGATACGGTTTATATACAAGGTATATCCCACCTTGCTTCAAACGGTGTGAAGATGATGAATTTCAACAGGGTCGGAGTCAGATCACGAATGTGAGTGGAATATAGGACGACGTAAAAGAAAATAATGTTCAGATGATGAGAGTGGTTATGAAGAAATCATTCATTTCTTGGAGGTGAATCAGCCTATAATGATACTCAGAGATGCATCAAATGTAATGTCTGGACAGATATGTTTACCGAGATTCTGTAAAGGAGAAATATGATGAAGATATCGACGATAGAAAACAACATAATCTAATAAAGGAAATGATTAAGAAGATACTGCTGAAATAGCAAACAAGGACTATATTCCAACGATAAAAAAGAGACTAGGTCAAAATTGTTATGTAACGAGATTCTAGTGCAGAAAATTGGTTCAGTCGCGTGTGGGATTCGAACCAGCGACCCCAGAGTAATGCACCTAATCACCAGCACTGTATGTCGGCCTTCAGACCGCTCGGCCAAATTACGGGCCTTCCACAAAAACAGGAGGAAGCAGACTGGTATTCTTAAAAGCGAACACACAGTACCCCTAATTTGACCGTAATGACACAGCTGAACATATAGGAAGATTTATTTTTGTCATTTAGAAAATGATCTTATAACGTTATTTTCATTATTTTGGGATTACACTGTCTTAGTATAGCACAGATTCTAGTGCTGGTTCGAATCCCACACGGGACTGGACCAATTACACTGTCTTAGTATAGCACAGATTCTAGTGCTGGTTCGAATCCCACACGGGACTGGACCAATTACACTGTCTTAGTATAGCACAGATTCTAGTGCTGGTTCGAATCCCACACGGGACTGGACCAATTACACTGTCTTAGTATAGCACAGATTCTAGTGCTGGTTCGAATCCCACACGGGACTGGACCAATTTTCAGCACTAGAATCTGTGTTATACTAAGATAGTGTAATCCCAAGATAACGAAAATAATGTTATTAGGAATCTATCAAACTTGATATCAAACAGGGAAAGACGTACTTCAGAAACTGAGAGGTGGAGAGTATGAGGGTAAATGCAGTGTTGTATGTACCATGATATGTTGTACTGTTGTACATAATTAATAAAAGATTAAGAGCTTACATTCTTATCTCTGTGCGGTTTAATTTTAATAAAATCGTTTCCTTTCTTCAAATGTTCCTATTGGAAAGTATAGGCTATCATTGTTTAGTATATGTGCTTACTTCTGATTTGATGACGTCATCATTACTTCACTAGTGTCATTAATTAATTGCCTTTGTCTTATAATATTTGATTAAGATAGCTTGATTATGATATAGCTAAGTCGTGCATGCACGTTGTAATCTTCAAAATCAAAAAATGAGTTAGACATCTGTTGAAAGGAATGAGACCCAACCCATGTGGTTTCCGGGTGTGAAAAGCAATAGGAACCAAACGTCCTGATATGACAGAAATAGTGTTGAATGCGACGTTAAATCAGATTCACTCACTCACTCACCCCTATACACTGGTCAGTGAGTGAGTGAGTGAGTGGAATTTAACGTCGTTTTGAACAATTTTTCATTATTGTCATGAAACGAATGAAATGGTTATGCTGAATCTTTCTCTCGAAAGGCCAAACTCTGAAGTGATCAAACAAGTGACGATTTTTCACAAATTACAGTTATGTCATCAACATGGCGATTGTGAACATGATTCTAATTGGTTTAATCCTTGAACCTAAATCGGTTTTACTCCCGAACCTGCACGCTGAACTTACCTCTCTAATTCCTCAATGATCATGATCCTGAACCTGCTCATCCTCTTCTCTCACGTCAATTCCAGTGATGATTTCACTTCCGGTGATGACCTCATTTCCGGTGATGATGTCATTTCCGGCGATGATGTCACTTTCGGGGATGACGTCACTGATCCAAGACCTGAACATTTGTCACGTGGTTAATTTTACACTACTTATACAGACAAGAACGTGATCTGATATTCGGCTCCGGGAGAATTTGTATCGTTATAATTTCTGCTCAGTTGTCTGGCCTGTGGGATATTGCATGGCAGATGCCTACGAATACTTTCAATACATTCTGGATCCCCCCCGAAAATATGTTCCTACGAAGTAGGCTACCATCTGCAAATTGTCCGCTAGTCAGTCAGTGAGTCCATCCGAATCCTTTCGTCGGCAAAATAAGGAGAACCGTTGACATTAGAACCTTGATGTTTTGCATGAAGGTGCATTAGGGGACTGTTACCAGCAAGTTCTGAGCTGACCTATTTTTGATGAAAATTTCTGGTGACTTTTAATGAAAATCACTCGTGATTCTGCATGACTTGGGCTGTGCCCATCTTAACATAGGCAGGATTTTAACTTGGGGCGTGGAGATTTCCAAGAGTTCAGTGCGCATCGGAGTCCTAATGCCTACCCTACTTCGTAGGTCCTGTGACTCCAGTCACATTGCCATGTCTCTCATCTTTAACACAAATAAAGTCATTCCCATTGATTTCAAGTCGAACAAACCTGAGTTTCCACAGTTTTTAATTTTCTACCATCACCGTGTCTCTAGGACATTGTTCGGCTTGACATCAATGAGAATAACTTTATTTGAGTCGAAGATGCAAAAAGAGGAAATCTATTTGAAAAAAAATATATTATATTTATTACTTTTCATAATTTATTGATACGTAGGCATCTACCATCCCATATTTCACAGGCCAGGCAACTGCGGGTGATCAGTCTAATGTTTCTGGCAGGCCATAAGGCATATTGCATGATGTGAGGGTTGCTATAATTCCATAATTGGGGAGGAGTAGAGCTTTTCGCAAGGACGCACCTTATTTCCAGAAGGTCTGAAACCCGGGAGCAGTATGTTGGGTTACGAGATATTTAAATGATGATAAATCTGCATGTTATACTTTGGACCCTACTTGAATTATGGAGATACGTCTGGCCTCAGCGCATGTACATATTTTTTTTGTAACAGGGATGCAGTCGGGCATAAAATATGTGGCCAGCACCACGCTTGACGATTTCTGATTCATTTTGTGAATGCGGAAAACCTTAAATTTGTGTTGTTGTTTTAGTTAGAGCGGATCTCTCTTATGTCCGTGTTGATTTTTTACAAGCGTTGGCCGCGTGCGGTGTTGTCAGCCTATTTACCCTGTCGTTCTGAAGCGTTTGTCTCACGACTTTAACGTATACATATCTTGACCAGCTTGACTTCTGTCAAATTTCGAGGCGCAAATCACCAAAAATGCATCACAGGACACATTCTTCTTTATTTGCCTAGGAATTGAGATGTCATTCACAAACCAATACTTTTAACATTTGGCACTTGACGGAAATATCTGTCTCGAGATGCGATTTTTAAAGATATCCCATCCATTCACAACAATAAAATAATATTTGAGTAAATGGTCTTCACGTGCTAATAGCATGTTTTGAAGTTAATTAATTCATAATGTATCACAAACCGGGTAAAGTTATGCATGGGTGACGTCTAACGGCTCCGAGGTGTTTTCGCGTAAGCAAGCAAATTATGGAGAAAGTGTACTTTGACTCGATCGAGCTACAACATGTCTTTCGAAATGTTGATCATAGTATTAAAATGTCCAAGTAATTATCTTAGCCTAGTCTCGTGATTGAAAGAGGACACTTGAAGAAAGCTATAAAAGTCCAAGGCGAATGTCTTACGGTGGCACGAGATCTATTTTAATACAGACGAAATGGTTTGAGAGATCAAATCTAAAGTCTATGCGGTTAAAGTTTCACTAAGCCCCCTGGACTGAAATTACATTGTTTTTCGCCGTATTGTATTCATAAAGATGCGCAGACATGCAACAAGGAAAATGACAGTGAGCCACATATTTGACCTTTCAACTCCGACCTCTGCCCTAAGCCATACAAGCTGGATTCATCCCTTTCTCACAAAGTATTAGATTTGTTTGTAATATACATGTGGATTGTATGTTAATTACGGGAGACTTTACCATTGCTATTCGATATGTCGGCAGAGATGGAGCGAGCGGTGAGCGGGTGTTTAAAGTTCTGGTCACATGTTCGGGGACTTTAAGTGCCCAGGGGTTTAATAAGGGTGCTCACACACATTCTGTCCAGTCGGTAACTTTAGTTTTAAGTGGAAATTTTAATAAGAGGAGCTTATAGGACCCCGTACTGCAGCCTGGGTCCACGTCTTTCAGACGGTGAGCGTCCTCGGCAACCGGCCCTCGTGACATCGGTCCGTCACATAGCCTATCTCACGGACTCCTTTATGTGCAGATATAAAGTCGCGTTGAGGCAGATAGGACAAGTGGACAAACTCCATCCTTACTGTTGGGAAGGACGGCGCAGGCTCGTACCACACATCGTAATATCATTTGATTATCGCGATAAGTTCATATCGAACAGATTTGATCTATACAGGGGCTGCGGCAACATCACGATGTCACAAACCCTCTAATGTAACTCTGCCAGCTTTAATAAGGAACGCACGCTTCATGGACTTCTGACATCCTTTGCAAGGTTTGATATTCCATCGAGAAGGAGATACTTGAATACCAGGATTTTTGTTCCAGCTTTGATATATAGTTGTGGAAGTACTCCATATCCGGTGAAATTTTCACCGAGAAAAAATAATTTCAAAACTGGCAGTTCTAGGATGTTTACCATGGAGGATTTTCTTCCGCTTTGCTCAAGTTTAGAACGTGAACAATACACTTTACAACGTTTGAATTCTTCCGGAGAAGAAAGCGACTCGAGCCTGGAAGATTTGCGTAGCGGCAGTCCAAGTAGTTCTTGGAGCAGCGAAAGCATGGATGACGAGGTGTACCTTGAGTACTTATTTTCGCAGGGACTAGCCGATTCTATTGACAAACCAAACCTAACTAGTCCAGAAATCGTCCAGAAAAGCAGCGCACAAGTGTCGGCATTCTGTGATTCCTACTGTGCCAATATTTTCGGAGAAAAGCAACCAATTGAACCGGTACCAGAAACACCAAACTGTGAGGAAATATATCCAAACACTGGCACTGGTGATTTTGTCGTTCTTGGAGTCGGACTGCAGACGCTGATGCACGCGAACGGAACGTCAGAGACTGTGAACGGTAGCACAGTGATGCCCAACCTCGTGAATGGACGGCAGCACCACCAGAATGGGGCAATGGTTAGTTCTAATTCTATCAATTTCGCTCGCCTTGGGGTGCATTTCCAACGACCGAACGATCCTCCTCGAGAATCGGGAAAATTACCTGCCATTTCTACGATACTCCAACCTTCAGGTAAATACGATAGTACTCACTTTAACCCTCCAGCATCTGTCTCCTCTGGTTTATTACACAATAACAGTAGTCGCACGTCATCGTCTTACATGACGGCGCAGAATAATAACGGCTACCATTCTGTTAGGTATAGAGCAAATTCGAACAAACCGTCAACACCGAGAAGTAATTCAAACAGAGACAAACCAGAGGACAAAATATTTCATTGTACATACGCCGGTTGTAACAAGGTGTATAGTAAGAGTTCTCATCTTAAGGCACATTTACGGAGACACACAGGAGAAAAACCGTTCGAGTGCACGTGGCCCGGTTGTGGTTGGCGATTTTCACGGTCCGATGAACTAGCTCGACATAAGAGATCTCACTCAGGAATAAAACCATACCAATGTACAATTTGTGAAAAGAAGTTCTCCCGCTCAGATCACCTTTCCAAACATCTGAAAGTGCACAGAAAAAGATAATGCGTGGATAAGCGTGATCTATGTATATTGTATGTGCGCGATGCGTGGTCTATGATATTCTACCCAGGACCGAAATGAACTACAACAGTTGAGAATGTTGCACGTGAAATTCATGCAGGAATCTTGGGGCCAAGGTTGCCTCAAATATTCCCTCTTGACGTGGAATATGGAGCAGGAGCAGCCACAGAATTTGGAATATACTGCGAAATTTTGGCCTTCGCCTGACGATAAAATGAACCGTTAAACCACAGACGTGAGCTGACGTTTCCATTGCATATTCAAATCTCACGTTGGTTTAAATTGTGATTGTTAAGGTCTATCTGTGTGTTATTTGGTTTGTTTGTTCGGAGAAACTGGCACAAGAGTCATGGATTTGCCATCTTAATATTCATTGTTACCTAAAGTAGCAATTATTATCAAGTGCTACACAATTCGATCTCTTTTATAGATTAGTTTTGGTGAAAACCAGAGTTTTGTTTTAATGAACCTTCAAGGTAACTCATTGATTGGCTGGATTTTCTTCCAATATTCTTCTCTATCCAATGAAAACGCTGGAATTCCATTTGAAAACTTGAACTGATCAATCAAATGAATTAAAACTGGAAGCTATCCGAAGAAAACTCCACTGACACCAACTATACAATGATCTCTATCTTCATTTGCGATAATCAAAGACTTTGTCTATGCTCGCCAATTAGTATATCGGGTAACCAACTTTGTGTGCATAATTTCTACACCATTTTCTCCAATTCTGGGATCGTTTTACAATTCCCTTCACGGAGTTACGCAATACATACCATTACTTGTTTGGTACAAGTGTACACGTGTATGTACTACAATAATGGTCAAATAAGACACGATTAATCTGTAATTTGTGAAAGGCGCGTTGACTTGACCAGCTGTTCAACGTGATGAGTACAAGAATGACCTCTAAACTTTCACTGAAATTTGATCTCCCGAACATTTCGTCCCGGGACAATACACGATTATTATAGCTCTAATATGAGACCAGCTTTGAGCTGGGTAGTCGAGAATAGAACAATATACCAAAGACAACAAAATAAGATTCATATTTCAAAGTGAAATTGTATCTTTGTGTTGTTTCGCCGTACCATCCATCGCCTGGAACGAAGAATTATCCGATGTCTTATTAACCGTTAGTTTAGATGATGACCCCAGTATTTAAACACATGCCAGCTTGATATCCTTATCTCTTATATTCTGTGAATTCATATGAAATGTTGACCATGTTGGCTGATAATATTTTCTGTAGATTATAGACCTGTTTGCTCAATAACTTAATGTCCGATTAACAATGAACCATGCATGTATGGCCTATGGATTAACTAAGTGTCCGGTAGTTCAGCTAAAATCCTTGGGTCATGTACTATTACGTCATCTAGATGGGTTGACGCAGATAACTATTAGTAATATTGTAATTGCCTGGAATATGTGAATATATTGCAAGCATTGAAAGAAATCGTTGTTTCGGTTACAACTTTTCTCAAAGCGGACACCGAGGTGTATATTTTCTATATTGGGAGTTTCAGCGTATGTTTTCCTCTTTGTATTTCGAGTTTTACAAATTATGTAAAGGTTTCCCCAATAACCCTGGGAACTAGACCCACGCAATGGGACAGTACAATCTTGCTAAAGGTTATGCGACTTTTACATATACGAAACACTCTTCTGTATTATAAACACTCTTCTGTATTATAAATACTCTTCTGTATTATAAACACTCTTCTGTATTTTTCTTTTCGATCCAAAACCTGCGAAATCATATTTTTCTTGAAGTATGGAGATTGAAATAACAGCATCGATAATATTGGGATCTTCAGTTGCATAAGAACAGGTTTACGATTGGTCAAAATGTGATTCCTGTGCTATTTTGTTAATTTTTAAGCATTTATCGGGAGGATGTTCAATTATATCAAATATATGACACCTCAAACCAAAATCATTCTTGGCTCATTCAAATAATATAACCTTCTTATGGATTGTCTGTCAATATAAATTTGGTTGATGTGTCAAACTTTCCCTGGAGGCTTATATTAATTATGTATACTTCAAGAAAAATATGGTTTTGTGGGTTCTTGATTAAAAAAAACAGCCTTATTACGGTCACACACAAGGGAATTTTTCGTAAGTAAACGCCACAGCCTGAACATGTTCAGGTTGTTAACAGGTTTCTAAAGCGTCAACGTTTTTAGATATTTTATGCCTTTCTAAAAGCATATTTGTTTGAAATGTGAACACAAGTTCAAAACGAATTTGCAGTATTTGTTTAGAAAAGTGTTTATAACCTCAACAATAAATCATTTGCGTACGGTTCACGGAGTATGGTTCACAGAGCATGTCACAGAATCTTTACAAAGCATTGAGCATTATTATGCTCTGATATGTCCCCCTGGTTAAATTCATTAATTCTAGATTTAACTCAAGGTTAAATTGTTGCCATTCATGCATGGGTTTGCAATGAAGTGATGTAACAGTACGTGTACTGTGTATGTGTAGTCTCCCAGGCTCTGTTATCACCTATCATGCATGGTGTGTATGTGTGTGTGTGTGTGTGTGTGGGTACATATTTGTACTACATACGTTCTACCATGATTTAACATAGAATCCCGCTGCTCCATACATATCCTCAGAGACGAGACGGGACATCTGAGTTACACCGACACTAGAATATCGAGGACAGAATGTCTCCTCAATTGTTTCTGTTCAGCATTAAAATAGTATAACTTGTATTGCACTTAATCTGGGATAGAATACCGTATATCTAATTCAGCTCCATTATCAATTTTATTTTTACTTCTGTCACAATAGAGTATTTTGTACATGCCACTCATAGACTCTTCTGACTTATCACTGAGTAATCAATGGTAATACAGAAATAAGCCTATACTATTTTATGTAAACCTGAGATGGTCCAAAGATTGAGTCGAGTCAGACGTCCAAGGTTTGGATGTATGAGCTGATAACATAGTTAGATACAGAATCCAGGACAAAAGCCCCAGAGGACAATAGTTTTAATTTATTGTATTTTGAACATCGAACACAATATATATACTCACATTACCATTTTCATTTAACGCGTAAACAAAGCTACAGAAAGCAGTTTAAGAATCTTTCAAAGAAATCGATTCACCAAAAGTGTCCTTGCCATCAGTTCAGTTCAGTTCAGTAGGTAAATCCCTCCTCTATATAGGAGCACCTCCGTAGGAGTACATATTAATATACATTCAATTGGAACCACTCAACATTTATAGCTCAACTATCGTGCTGTGAAGTGAACATTTATACAATTCTACAATTGGATAAACTACTATCCTGAAAGTGCTGTGATAGTCTAACCATGTGAGCTTCCTAGCGGTGTATGCGATGTACTACTGTGAGTGGATTTATATAGCGGTCACTGAAAGACACCCAGGTATTTTATTCCCCAAGTGCCTCCGCTGGCGAACGTCTAGCGTAGCAACCAGTTCCACCATCAGTCCATATTACCCTGGACACCGAATCAGTCCAGCGCCTTGTGAATAGGCGAGTATATATGTAAGCGGTCACTGACGAGGCGCGAACCCACGCCAGCTGTAGCACTCCGGGTCAGAGTCAAACACTCTAACTACTTCGGCCACGACACGCTCACATCTTTGCCAATTCAAATCTTATTGCCTACAAATGACTCGAATCACAGACAGACATGGGATCGACATTGTAGGTTGTAGGTCTCGTTGTTTTTGTTGATTTTTAAATTGAAAAGAAATAATTCTTTATAATTCTCACATTTTCAGATAACAAAGTATATGTTTCTTACTATTTCTTGACTAACGTCACGGTATCATTTCAAAATGTTCTACTTTTCATACTGGTGTTTAAATTCAATATATTCATACACTGAATAAGAATTTAATTTTGTGGTCATAACCTGACAACTAAAACAACAAAACAATTGTCAAAAGTCGTAGAAATAACTACTTATACCTGAATGCATGTGCATAAAATATGAATTCAAAGTAGAGAATTTGAATTAAAAAACTATTTTGAAAAGTTAAATGGGATTTTTGTCTATCGAGGCTTTTGTCCGTGGGGCTTTTGTCTGCGTTCGTGGGGCTTTTGTTCAGATCGCTTAGAGAAAGGATTTAGACCGGGTACGGTCAGTGTACCTGTAACGGAGTATGGCAGGTAACAATTTTATCTGTGCCGACCTATCCTGTTACTTAGCCTCAGTTCATCAATTATATATACACAGACCGGGTACGGTCAGTGTACCTGTAACGGAGTATGGCAGGTAACAATTTTATCTGTGCCGACCTATCCTGTTACTTAGCCTCAGTTCATCAACTATATATACATCCCTGATACACAAAGTATCCTCTCCGCCAACTGCCGATTCAGTTGCACCCTCAAGGTCTGCCATTATCTTGAAGAATATTATTTTGACATATGTGCTAATTAAATTGATAAGCTAGACTTGCCCTCAAGTCACTGCGTTCTAATATTCTTCGCATGTTAAAACAATATTGAAACAAATCTTGTATATTCTGTTCTTGTATAGTTCGACGTGATGGACGCACCACAAGATTTTTTTCATGCAGACCGATTTTCGTTTCAGTGCCTATATTTGAGCCTAATCTCAGCATTTCAAACACTGCGACCAATAGCTTACTGCCTTAATATCACCGAATTAATGGGATCTTTACATAATATCCAGTCCGATCTACGTCCCTTATTCTACTGCTTCTTATAAGGGACTTGTGTCCTAAGGTGATTGAATGAGCTAATACGATCCCCTTGTCCTTACTGGTTCTGTGTTAATGAGCAGTTAAGAGCAGGAGACCTTGTCTACATTAAAGCATACTAGTACACGGGGGACAGTAGGGCCTGGGGGACAACATTTCCTTTTTACATCATAACTGTGTCCTATACTTATTGCTCACCCTTTGTTTTCTTGATTTACCGATGTGCCTTTTCTTTATTGTTTACCTGTATGCACGTTTTTCTTCTCTGGTAGTCGTGTTATCCTTGAGCGAAAATCGCTGCGATGTACCGTAATTGACACAACACATTTGTGTAGCAGTAAATTTGTATCTTTTTATCTACCGGTATACTTTATTAACCGGATACCGTACAACTTTACTGCCACCGCTAATACAAAATGGCGGCCATAGCTCGCTATACTGGAATTATTAACTGTACATATGACCACAAGTTGAGTCCTGATCGGTGTGAAAGAAAATAATGTACAATAGGAAAACATGTCTAGCTCCTATCTAATAACCTATAGCTAGAACATTTTTAAAATATTTGTAGCTTTTTTTCCCCGATATATTCCGAGTTTATTCAAATATAATATGTACTGTGCAACAATATAGGTACAACATAGAAAAAACAGGCAATCAATATTCGTATTAAGTCATCAGTGTATGGAAGTATTACATCCGTGGTTGTTTAAAAAGTTCTACCCATTTACCCACCCCACTTGTCATCCAATTGCTGTCTATTTTTAAAGAATACAGTTTTTTCTATCGTGTAATAATATTCTAAATCTTTATAGAACAGACGTATATTTGGAATTATTCCCTGGCATCTACTACGATACAAGTAAAATTTTGCCAATAATATAACCATGTTACATTGGCTACTGTGTCCCAACAAACCAAATATAATATTCTCTAAGGACATAGATATTCTATATCCAAAAACCGTTTCAATTTTATCATTCAGCAATTGCCAGAATAGTTGAGACTGTTGACAATCCCAGAACAGATGTACTATTGTCTCCTTATAAAGTTTACAAAAAGTACACAAATCATTTTCACTAATATTAATTTTGCATAAATAAGAATTTGTTGCAATAATTCTATGATTAATTCGAAATTGAAACCATCGTAATTTTGTATCCTTCATAATGAAGATCGGTAGTTTATAAACTTTTCCCCACCATACTGGTGATTTTTCACCTATTATTAATTCCCATTTTCTTAATAATATTTGTAGCTTAGCCAAGACATTTGCTTAAAGAGAAACATATGAAAAGGGACACTGTTCTCTGGGACATTCTTTCCTTTCACGTCGAATGTAGAAAATTAAAACACCCAGCCGCTAGAACAAGATGGTCGAAATTATCCGCCATATTGGAATTGTTGACTATCAATATTACTATACTGTAAGTGTTCTGATTGGTACATGTATCAAGAATTGAAATCCCCAGCCGCTAGTACAAGATGGCGGCCATTATCCGCCATATTGGAATTGTTGACTATCAATATTACTATATGTTGTACTGTAAGTGTTCTGACTGGTACATGTATCAAAAATTGAAATCCCCAGCCGCTAGTACAAGATGGCGTCTATTGTCCGCCATATTGGAATTGTTGACTATCATTATTACTATAAGCTTACCATAAGAGTCATGACTGGTAAGCAAAATTGAAATCCCTAGCCGCTAGTACAAGATGGCGGCCATATTGAATTTTTTGACTGTCATTGTTACTTTAAGTTGTACTATAGAGTCCTGACTGGTACGAGGAATTGAAATACCCAGCCACTGTGCCTATCAAGTATATAGATATAAGATGTTGAACTGTCCAGAATTCTACAATGATGTGTTTACATTCAACCAGAATTGGTGCTTTAGAGAAAAATATATTTTAAAAAACTGAGAAAACTGTTGTTTATTTTCGTAGTGTCTCATTTATATTAGGGTTACAATAAATTTGTGAAGATGAATTTCTGATTGACTTGAGTTGTTATTTTTTCTCCTTCTGGGCATTCTCCCAATCGCCTTAATATGCGCATGGTCAGTGTACCGTACATATACTGGAGCGGATTGCCCAGCCGCAGTTGTTAACTATATAGTTTTGTTTATGGAAAGAGCAAATGGGTGAATACTCTATACGAACCATTAATTGTCCTCCCTGTAATGCTTTCCTATGAGGACAAATGGTCATATATACCCTGTAAGCCAGTGCACTCTGTCTCCAGTTATTTTTTTTCTACATGAGATCGACAAATTCGTATATGCCATAGCACTCGCGTTTGCCCACAGGGGCTAGTTACCGTTGTTAATTGAGTAATTAGGTTGATTACAGGGGGGGGGGAGGTCGAGGAAGGGAATAAATGGGATATTCCCTACCTTGCCCCCCCCCCCCCCCATGTAATCAACCAATTCACAACGGTAACTAGCCCCTGCGGTTTTGCTATGGGCAGGACAAGTGAGTCTATCTCCCAGGACACAACGTTTGATCGTCACTGAATTTCTCATGGAGAAAACAGATGAGCGAATGTACTAATTTTCTGTGAGGAGGACAAATGAGTTGATGTCATGGAACCCAATATCAAGTCGGCAATGTGTTTTCTATGCGGGGAACGAGTGCGTAAATATTCTAGAACACAACTTCCAATCATAAATGTGTTTCTATGTGGAGGACAAATGAGTAAATACCCAGAGATCCACTGCCCAATCACCAATACTATGATATGTGGATGACAAAAGAGTAAATACCCAGAGATCCACTGCCCAATCACCAATAATATGATATGTGGAGGACAAATGAGTAAATACCCAGAGATCCACTGCCCAATCACCAATACTATGATATGTGGATGACAAAAGAGTAAATACCATATGACACAATGTCCAATCATCAAGGTATTTTTATGTAAAGAGTAAAAATTGCATCGAACACACATTTCATATGACCCAATGTCTAACACCAATGGTATTCAACATGGAAAGAACAAATACAGGGAACACTGTCAAATCATGAATGAACTCGCGTCCAGCAGGAATCCAAATATAGTCAGTGGTCATTCATGATTTCCTGGGCCCGTGGATTCGTCTCTTCCGCGCTGGTCTCATAGTATAAATCTCTTTAAGTATATCAGCACATAATATAAGTGACGACCAAACAGTCAAGTTCATTTACTGGCGCCTGTGGATGCCGTCCGCTAACATTTGCATAAGGTTCTCGAGAGGTAGCTGTGTGCCATTAATAATTTTCAAGTTTTCTGACTCTCGTGTCAACGTTTTGGACTTCAACCGAAGAACAGGATATAGCAGCGGAACCACGTGTTCAGTCTGAACCATTGCAGTTCCCTTGTTTAATTGAAGTGTCAATTAGCTCCCACATGATCGCTATCGTATCTACTCAGCACCCTTATATTCACTGGCATCTTGAGCCGGACACTTGGAGGAAATTTCTTCAAGAATATGGCACGGGAGGGGCTCTTCATGTGTGCCAGATTAAGACCGTAATATAGGACGGACCTTATTCTTATTCAACTTTAACACACTTATTTGTATGTCACGACGAATGCCGGTACCAGTATTAGAGATCAATAAGGAAGGGTCATAGAGAACATAGAGCCTCCAGACATATACCGGTACCAGTACTAGAGATAGAGAAGGAAGGGACACAGATCACATAGAGCCTCCAGACATATACCGGTACCAGTATTAGAGACACAGAAGGAAGGGTCACAGATCACATAGAGTCCCCAGACATATACCGTTACCAGAACTATAGACCCAGAAAGAAGGGCCATAGAGAACAGAGCCTCCAGACATATACCGTTACCAGTACTAGAGACACAGAAGGAAGGGACACAGATCACATAGAGCCTCCAGACATATACCGGTACCAGTATTAGAGACACAGAAGGAAGGGTCGCAGATCACATAGAGTCCCCAGACATATACCGTTACCAGAACTATAGACCCAGAAAGAAGGGCCATAGAGAACATAGAGCCTCCAGACATATACCGTTACCAGTACTAGAGACACAGAAGGAAGGGACACAGATCACATAGAGCCTGCAGACATATACCGGTACCAGTATTAGAGACACAGAAGGAAGGGTCACAGATCACATAGAGTCCCCAGACATATACCGTTACCAGAACTATAGACCCAGAAAGAAGGGCCATAGAGAACATAGAGCCTCCAGACATATACCGTTACCAGTACTAGAGACACAGAAGGAAGGGACACAGATCACATAGAGCCTCCAGACATATACCGGTACCAGTATTAGAGACACAGAAGGAAGGGTCGCAGATCACATAGAGTCCCCAGACATATACCGTTACCAGAACTATAGACCCAGAAAGAAGGGCCATAGAGAACATAGAGCCTCCAGACATATACCGTTACCAGTACTAGAGACACAGAAGGAAGGGACACAGATCACATAGAGCCTCCAGACATATACCGGTACCAGTATAAGAGACACAGAAGGAAGGGTCACAGATCACATAGAGTCCCCAGACATATACCGTTACCAGAACTATAGACCCAGAAAGAAGGGCCATAGAGAACAGAGCCTCCAGACATATACCGTTACCAGTACTAGAGACACAGAAGGAAGGGACACAGATCACATAGAGCCTCCAGACATATACCGGTACCAGTATTAGAGACACAGAAGGAAGGGTCACAGATCACATAGAGTCCCCAGACATATACCGTTACCAGAACTATAGACCCAGAAAGAAGGGCCATAGAGAACATAGAGCCTCCAGACATATACCGTTACCAGTACTAGAGATAGAGAAGGAAGGGACACAGATCACATAGAGCCTCCAGACAGATACCGTTACCAGTACTAGAGACACAGAAGGAAGGGTCACAGAACACATAGAGTCCCCAGACATATACCGTTACCAGAACTATAGACCCAGAAAGAAGGGCCATAGAGAACATAGAGCCTCCAGACATATACCGTTACCAGTACTAGAGACACAGAAGGAAGGGACACAGATCACATAGAGCCTCCAGACATATACCGGTACCAGTATTAGAGACACAGAAGGAAGGGTCACAGATCACATAGAGTCCCCAGACATATACCGTTACCAAAACTATAGACCCAGAAAGAAGGGCCATAGAGAACATAGAGCCTCCAGACATATACCGTTACCAGTACTAGATATCCAGAAAGAAGGGCCATAGAGAACATAGAGCCTCCAGACATATACCGGTACCAGTATTAGAGACACAGAAGGAAGGGTCACAGATCACATAGAGCCTCCAGACATATACCGTTACCAGAACTATAGGCCCAGAAAGAAGGGCCATAGAGAACATAGAGCCTCCAGACATATACCGTTACCAGTACTAGATATCCAGAAAGAAGGGCCATAGAGAACATAGAGCCTCCAGACATATACCGTTACCAGTACTAGAGATAGAGAAGGAAGGGTCACAGAACACATAGAGTCCCCAGACATATACCGTTACCAGTACTAGATATCCAGAAGGAAGGGCCATATAGAACATAGAGCCTCCAGACAGATACCGTTACCAGTACTAGAGACACAGAAGGAAGGGTCACAGAACACATAGAGTCCCCAGACATATACCGGTACCAGTATTAGAGACACAGAAGGAAGGGTCACAGATCACATAGAGTCCCCAGACATATACCGTTACCAGAACTATAGACCCAGAAAGAAGGGCCATAAGAACATAGAGCCTCCAGACATATACCGTTACCAGTACTAGAGACACAGAAGGAAGGGACACAGATCACATAGAGCCTCCAGACATATACCGGTACCAGTATTAGAGACACAGAAGGAAGGGTCACAGATCACATAGAGCCTCCAGACATATACCGTTACCAGAACTATAGACCCAGAAAGAAGGGCCATAGAGAACATAGAGCCTCCAGACATATACCGTTACCAGTACTAGAGATAGAGAAGGAAGGGTCACAGAACACATAGAGTCCCCAGACATATACCGTTACCAGTACTAGATATCCAGAAGGAAGGGCCATATAGAACATAGAGCCTCCAGACAGATACCGTTACCAGTACTAGAGACACAGAAGGAAGGGTCACAGAACACATAGAGTCCCCAGACATATACCGTTACCAGTACTAGATATCCAGAAGGAAGGGCCATATAGAACATAGAGCCTCCAGACAGATACCGTTACCAGTACTAGAGACACAGAAGGAAGGGCCACAGAACACATAGAGTCCCCAGACATATACCGTTACCAGTACTAGATATCCAGAAGGAAGGGCCATATAGAACATAGAGCCTCCAGACAGATACCGTTACCAGTACTAGAGACACAGAAGGAAGGGTCACAGAACTCATAGAGTCCCCAGACATATACCGTTACCAGTACTAGATATCCAGAAGGAAGGGCCATAGAGAACATAGAGCCTTCAGACAGATACCGTTACCAGTACTGGAGATCCAAAAGGAAAGGTCACAGAGCACATAGAGTCCCCAGACATATACCGTTACCAGTACTAGATATCCAGAAGGAAGGGCCATAGAGAACATGGAGCCTTCAGACAGATACCGTTACCAGTACTGGAGATCCAAAAGGAAAGGTCACAGAGCACATAGAGTCCCCAGACATATACCGTTACCAGTACTAGATATCCAGAAGGAAGGGCCATAGAGAACATAGAGCTTTCAGACAGATACCGTTACCAGTACTGGAGATCCAAAAGGAAAGGTCACAGAGCACATAGAGTCCCCAGACATATACCGTTACCAGTACTAGATATCCAGAAGGAAGGCACATAGAGAACATAGAGCCTCCAGACATATATCGCTACCAGTACTGGAGATCCAAAAGGAAAGGTCACAGAGCACATAGAGCCTTCAACTTCATACAACCTAAGGAAACCTAGACAAATGGACGAGCTAATGTATAATATCTCGTCTTAGGCCAATTTTAGACATTGAAATCTGAAGATTTTTGGCATTTTTCAGATTTCTAAAACATGTATCTTCTCAAGTGTGAAGGTCAAACTGTGCTACATGATTGAGGATTAATTGCAAAATGCCCCGAATTTTTATAAGTTTCGAATCATAATTTCGTAGACATTTTCATGACATTCTATATAGGCCTACAAACCATATTGCCCAACAAACGACTTGGGCAACTACACAGACGCCTTAATTATACACTAGACCGTGTATGAGAGAGCTACACATACATGCTTCAAATGTGGCATTGAATAGACAGCAGATAAACATGGAGCTGTATGAGCCCACAGTAACACAGAATATATATGCGATCTTAATCCGTTAGCAACAATATCCTAGAGAAGTTACTTCAACACGCATGATATATATGTATTTCTTCGGTGATGAGTCTCCAGTGGTTGGAAGTATAATTGTTACATGTATTAGCGACCTTTTGTGACTGTTTTCCGTAAAATATGTCACTGTTTCATATTTTTTCGTATTTTCTTCGAGCGGCGCCGTTAGGTGTCTTCTCTTGAGCCGAGAAGTTGACGGTACAGGGAACCATCCAAGACATGACCAGAAAACGGTCACGCGTCCAAAACTTGGACTAGCTTATATCAGGGCTCCATGCACGGATATATTGTTTGTCGTGGACTTGTGGTCAAATAATGGAAGAGCCCCGTGTTTTCTTTATCGTATATTTAGCAGAGGATAGGCCATTACCCTGGTACGAGCAAGAATGAATGACTGCAGAGTGGAGAGCAGAAATGTCGCATAGTTTTGTAGATAAACATTCCAACTCGTTTATATTCGTTAATTTGCCCTCGCGTTTCCTGGTCAGTGCATGAATTTGTATACTTTTATCGATGGAATGTTTCTTTTCTGATATTATCAGAAGAATTTGCTAACTGAAATCTTTTTGGTAAACACTGGTTGCGACGCTATAAATGCAGAAATAACTATTTCAGGTACAATTTCAGTTGCCATATGCCGTTGTATTTCTTATTCAGATCTGACAAAACCTGCACGAAAGTTCACAATCGACGAGATTGGTGTCGGGTTGACCTTAGATCTTAGGAAATATTTCGGGTCAACGTTTTGTGTACTTAGAAAAGTTTACAAACAAATTAATCAAATAGTATGTATAAGAATTTAGCTACATCCATAATTTGTAAAAAAGAAATGTGGAGCAAACTACTGTATAACTACTGTACGTACCAAGTTCAAAAGTTTCATATATCAATTATACTGTTTGAGAATATACGTGGGATGTATCTTTTAACAAAGGAAAGCTTGAAATTCGTGACGGTACCGGTAATGAATAGGTTCAATGAATGTTTATATTTTCAGATATATCATCAAATGTTCAAATTAATTCGCATTCACTTGATGAGATGAGAGGATCGAACACTCGTGGATAAGCTCCTTGTTTATATTATTGATTAGTTATAATGTTAATGTAGATTTTATTGCAGTAGGCCAACTGGCCCTTGAGCATATATACATACATAATATACAAAAACATCGATGGCGGCAAGGACTGACAACAGTTTTCAGATATAAAAAATCCATCGGTTAGTTATTGTACAGAGTCTTATCTCGAATGACAGTTGCTTTTTGTATAAATATAGCTAATCTTTTTAATATAGCAATGGAGTCTGAAGTAATAAGATTTAGGAACTTGATCACGCTTGGATGATTACAGTAATACTGCGGTATGTATATTTTACGGATATCACGATATCTTGGACATATTATAATAAAATGATATTCGTCTTCTACTAATTCACAAAGCGTACATAATCTATCTTCCACATTAGTTTTAACTGGTTTAGTCCAGCGACCGGTTTCAATTTGTAGCCTATGGGAGGAAGTGCGAATCCTTGTAAACGCCATTCTAAACTTTTTCTCTGTAATATGGTCTAAATAAGGTTGAAATCCTTGTTTATATTATTGATTAGTTATAGTGAGAGGATCGAACACTCGTGGATAAGCTTCTTGTTTATATTATTGATTAGTTATAGTGAGAGGATCGAACACTCGTGGATAAGCTCCTTGTTTATATTATTGATTAGTTATAGTGAGAGGATCGAACACTCGTGGATAAGCTCCTTGTTTATATTATTGATTAGTTATAGTGAGAGGATCGAACACTCGTGGATAAGCTTCTTGTTTATATTATTGATTAGTTATAGTAAGAGGATCGAACACTCGTGGATAAGCTCCTTGTTTATATTATTGATTAGTTATAGTGAGAGGATCGAACACTCGTGGATAAGCTCCTTGTTTATATTATTGATTAGTTATAGTGAGAGGATCGAACACTCGTGGATAAGCTCCTTGTTTATATTATTGATTAGTTATAGTGAGAGGATCGAACACTCGTGGATAAGCTCCTTGTTTATATTGTTGATTAGTTATAGTGAGAGGATCGAACGCTCGTGGATAAGCTCCTTGTTTATATTATTGATTAGTTATAGTCGAAAGTGAGAACTGATACTTGTTGGGAGATCAATAAGTGATCAACTGTAAAAACATCCTTACGAAACGTTACGGAATAGTCGTTAACCACATCTCAGCGGGATATGCCTTAAATTGGTTAGGAATTTCCATGGCATGTTAAGGACTCTCGTGTACTATTCCTTGCTATGTTATGTCTGGGACAGATGATTAGTCGAAGATTTTGGAATATGTCAATGTTCTGCTAATAAAGGAATATTCCATAAAGTTTTAAGGATGTTTTCCAGTATTCTGTTCATACCGTGTCTATGTGTATATTTGCATCATTTAGTATGGTGTTAACTTGGTATCCAATGTTCTCAGACAGAACTAGAATGTTTCACCTGTATAGGATACCTGACGGCATTCTTAGCCAGATAGATACGGCAGATATGCAGCCCAGCAAGCTCAGTGAGCAGACTTTCCCAGACGAGCCGTGGTTTGCCATAGACCGCTGCAGGGTGAGTTGTATCTCAGTTTACCCCCATTAAGGACCGTCACGTCGCCGGGTGAGACAATCGTGAATCCCCATACAATAAGCACGTTCATGCAGGTCCCGGTGCATAAATACAGACAGATAGAGATACAGCTACTGCTATCATTCACACAGATTAGAAAATCGGATCAAATACAAGATTACATCGTTTATCTGCAATACAAACCGGACTAAGGAATAAAGTCTAACTGTTATAAATTGGAGAGAGACTTGAAAATAATTGAGGAATGTTGAGATTTGTCAGAGCAGAGACCATGGTCATAGCCATAAGGCATTGAGAATAAGTATGACTCAAAATGGTATCACTATGAACATCATTTTGATCAACAGTAAATTTCGCTTTAAATCTGGGGAATTTTTTCACAACAAATAAACATGATTCGATAGTCTCTGAAACGTGTAAAATCTCAGCTGTTTCCAAGACTAACTCTTTGCTGTTTTACCTTTACCTAAACTATTGAGCAGGGAGGAGTCTCAAGCCCATGGCTTAAGCTATGAACAGGGGAGTGGGGCATACAGGCACATGGGAATGAGTGTTTGTTGGGGGGACATTGACCCAACCGTAGATACCCTCGCTTCTTTGCCCCCGTTGGGCAGGAGCAGGAACTACTCGGTATTCGCCGCGGTTGAAATAGCACATACATATGTTAAACAGGCGGCGAAATTCCTACGCACGTCCATGTTTGCTCTGTAATTAACATGACTGAACACAATGCTACTATGTTTAGTATTATCATAATTAGTGTAAAGGTGAAAAGGCATAGTTTTGTCAGAAAGTTTGCTGGCAATAATATGTACATGTAAGGGTCTTAACAGATACAGCATTTACAAGTAGCTAATTCCATCCTCATGGCAACTCGTATTCAGGATAAATATATTCCGGAGTAAATGGAACGCATGTCCCGCAGAAATCGATGTCCGGCTCCTATTCAATAACCTAAGGACATTTTTTTCTGATTTGCAACTCCGGTAAGACATTTTTAGACCTGTGAAATAGGTTGCCACAATCTCCTCTGTGGACTCAAGCACTCACAAGTATATAATTAAATATGATTTACGGGGGATTTCACAATCGATTACCGTTTGTGACTGATGTGATGCTTACAAACACGCCATGCTACTCTAGCAAGTGTGAAGTTGAACAGTTTCGTTGTGTCTGAAGTTGCAAATTTTAGGTTAACTTCGACTGTCATGCTGATCTCTGATTGCGTGATGAACTTTTAAACAGCCTCTCAGCCAATGAGAATCATAGAAACACACCAAATGAAATAAACATATTAATAGAAGTTGGTAACTTTAGATAGGAGGTTGCATGCGATGTTTTGATTCAATCTAAGCTTATAAATTTCTTGTCACTGAAAGATATCTCGGTAAACTAATATGAAATCCCCTGTAACAAAGAAATAGAGCATTTCATTGTGAGTCGACTGTTCATGGGCAATCGGAAGTGAAACTAGCTATCGAGAACAACAGAGGTCGCAGACTCCGGGATTCCACCGAAGGGTACCCATGAACCAGGCATGTGTATAGGGCAATGTGGATAGACTGCGCATGTGCAATCAGAAGTGGAACTCTATGCCGAGAATGACTGAGCCACGGAGACCGGTATTTCGCCGAAGGAGCGGCCTGGGCACATTCATCTGCAATAGTGCATTCAGGGTCGAAGGCTCCAGTCATGTACAATAGTGCATGGTGGGTCGATTGCGCATGCGTAACCGGAAATGGAGCTCTCTACCGAGGAAAACAGGCGTTACAGACGTCGGGCTTTCATCAGCGGGAATCCCTGGACACAGTCATGTGTAATGGGGCATAGTGGGTTGACTGCGCTTGCGCAACCGCATGCGCAGTGCTTGGTTTTGCTATATAGACTGTAGGATTCTCTGTTAAATCTGTTTCGATCTCAACATCTGCCGTCTTACTGGGAAAATGGTGTTCTTGCTGCACCAGCCAGTAATTGGCTGGGCCCAATACTATAGGGTAGGTTTTGCTATTAATTTTCAAATGTTGATGTCCTGTATGAGGACTTGTTTCCTGAAGCCTCGATGAAGGAACGATCGTTCCAGAGACATTCATTCTTTGACAATTCAATGATTGTAATAGAAGAAAGCCTAATCAGTTTCCCGTTTTGATTGTTACGCCTCACGAAATGTCTATAATTTCACAGTCATTTTAAGTGTCGTTGCATGTTATATAATTTAGTTCCATCTTGTAGTGTATTTTAGGTAATGAGGCATGAAATGAGAATATCAGAGACATGTGTTTATGTAGGTCTTCACGGTCAATTAATTGCTTAGCCAGTGCAATATTCGTTGATAGACTGATGGACAATTAATAGAGAAAGTATGTCTTCATCTCAAAGTAACGTTCCTCTCTTTCCTGCTTCGACTGGTCAGTCCAAACATGCGCCCCATAAAGCAGTACGGACCACGAGGTTCCACTTTGAACATTCACCTTCGTGACTTATAGGCCTATGATCAGGTCAAGAAAACAGTGAAATTAAAGACGCGCGGTATCACTGTCCGGGCCACTGGATTTAAATGATCTAGCAGACAGATCGTAGCCTGTGAAGAACCCTAACTTTAACTAAAATATTACGCCATACCTATCACCTCAGCCATGCGGGTTATACTCATCCTTTATCGCATGTAGAAACCCTTAACATTGAATCGACTCTTTATAATAACGTCGCGATGAGATGAGAATGAATTTTATTATAAAAGCTACATGCCTTATCTGGATAGATGAGGCTCATTTAAAACACATTCTTTATCATCATCATCATCATCATCAACATCATCAACATCATCATCGCCCGTTCCATATTCTTCATCTCCGTAGGCCTACACCTAGACAGTTTCTACACTTACGCTATGTATTCTTGCCCTGATAGATTAGCCCACTATTAATCTTCAGAATTTGATGCGATAATTTCATCTATGAACCAATCAGAAACAGCACACGCCGTGGCTGGGTCATTTTCCCTAATATGGAATAGGGGTGATGCGATAAATAGGTCAGCCAATCAATAACGCACTTGAATTCAAATTAGTACGCGATCATTGACGTCTGATGTCTATTTAAGAAATAACCTTTTCATAGGCCTGCTCAATGGTTATTTTACACACGGTTAGTGTGGGAAAGTTTTTATTTTAGGGCAAGGGAGAAGCCCGTGCGCCAAAATTTATAAACTTTCCCACACTAACCGTGCGTAAAATAACCATTGAGCACGCCTATGAAAACATTACTTCTATTCTATATTGCACTACCCAAATCGATTATAATGAAAAGTTGAAAACATATTTTAAATCTTGTCAACCTTTCACCCCTTTCTTGAAAAAACTCGTCCACTGATGCTCCCGTTTCGGTTAGCATCGTGCCAGCGTCAGTGGACGAGTTTATGTGGTCTCTCAAATGGGGAGTGATACCGTCAGCTGTGTCGAAATTACGTGGATATATGTCTATTTGTGTCACTTTGTTAATCAATTTCACGATGGAAACAACAGTTAAACTTGAGAAAGAAATTTCATCTTGTAATTTATTTGTTTGTTTTATTCGATTGTTACTTGTATGTAAGCAGACGTCCCTTTTCTCATCGGACATGTGAAATGGAATCTCCCAATGAACACCTGCACTTGACGGGTGTTGATTTCACATAACCGTGCTAAACCTTGTAATAAATGCACGGTTAGCTCGATGTTATTGACACAAGTGTTATAGAATTATAAATTTACAAAATTCGTTTGAAGACAACTGGTGTCATTAGAAACGTGTGTAGAAATTGACTTGGTGCTCGAACGGTTATATTCTCAAGTCACATCTAACATTCTCCACAATGTCTAGAACACAATTTTATTCACGCTGCATGTGCCGACAAGCATGGTAAGTCAATCTGAAATAACCAGTTCCAAAGGCTTGTCCGATGGATTTTGTCCGATTTTGTTTCCAGCAGTCAAATTGCTTCATTTCCAAGACTATGTATTTGTTATTCAACATTTTAACGTTACCGATGCTTCTTGATATTGAATGCAAAGAGGCAGTCATACGTTACATCGGAAGCAAATTCACTAGAAGTGTGTGTCATTATATTAAACTAGCTAGACGGCACTGACTCTCGTTAAACACCTCACACAACTAGACTCTAGCACAGTCCCAAAGACGCAAGACTAAACGTAAAGGTGCAGATGACTTATATGTACGTTTCATTGGCTGAATATTCAATTCCAGAAAAAGCTCATCTTCCGTGATGCAACACTCGATTTTTGTTTTGAATCTTACGGCGGATCTCATGTGTTGATTTGATTGGGATTTGAAACTGTATTCACCACATATAAATAGATAAATATATGAACATATATATTTGACACAGTTATATTGAGGCGGGAGTAAAACCCCGAAGGGATTGTTTCATCCGATGACAATATTAATGAACAGCGATAGTAGAACATGAGAGGGTTATCGATGAATAAAGATAGCAAATTATACAGTGACATATATACAAGCAGTATTCTTGAACTAGCATTTGACACACAATTAGAAGAATGGTTACCTATATTGTTAGGGACTCTACAAAAATATGACGATAAAGACCCCCTTAGCACAAATATATATAACAATGTACAGAAACTTTATATAATCATTACAAAGTTATTTGATGCATGAGATATGTAGCAATGTCCCTCATTATTAGTGATTTGGGCGGATTGCTTTGAAATCAGTGGGCAGAGTGTTCCATAGACGTGGACCCTTTAGGTTAACAGTGTTACAATCAGGGAGGCGGTGACCAATCCATTCTAGTTAGTTTAATGTAATGATGCAGACTTCTAGTTCATTTACTTCTGGTTATATCTATAGTTGTGTTATTATTAGTTGTCGGCGAGGCACGATACACACATGGTTACTGACAATTGTGGAAGCGTGCGGGACCCAGTGGCCATATATCATACTTCCAATTTGACAATCTTCTGTCAATACAATTGCAATTCAAGATTTTGCATTAACGTGGCCAAATAAGCTGAAATGCATTCGCAAATAATCTCCGCTTCAGTTAGACGAACCCTGACCAAGACGACATACCCGTAGATCTTTGTTGACATTTTCTGTTGTTTCGATGTTTCATGTCGCACATAAATAGACCAGGTACGTTTAGACGGATAAATGGCTCCAGAACAGGTGCGGTAGAAGTGCCAAAATTAAAATATTACATGTACAAGAAATTGATCAGTTGGCCTGAAATACAATATTATATTGCTTACTCAGAAAAGCTTCACGGCACTGACTCTCAGCATTCTCGAATAACAGGGTCGTGAAGTAGTGCATTCGTGCAAAATCACCAATTTTGAGACGAAAACACATATTTCATTCTATAAACATATGAAGATAAACGATAACCAGAACCAGCTTGATACAGCATACTCGCTGTTCCAATACGCAATCGTCGACCAAATCTGGTTATGGTTATCCTTTATCTACATATATTTACAAAGAACAATAAGAATTGTTTTCACCTCAGAATCAACTATTTTAATTGCACGAATGCACTACTTCACGGCATTGTTACTCGAGAATCATGAGACTCAGTGCCTTGAAATTGTTCTGAATATACAATATAATATTCAATGTAGGTAAACCAAGATGGTAAATCAGGGGGATATTCGGTGATATTATATCTGAGTTTACTGAGATTGTATAATATTGTACTTCGTGCCAATTGAACAATTTTTTGTAGTGGAAGTATTCTATTTTGGTACTTCTGTATTGCACCTGACCTGGGAGTAGTCTATAAAAGACCGATTGACACCATTTCAGGGGCAGATAACTCTGTTTGAACAATTCCTGGTTATCTCCCCTGATTCGCACATTTCTGCCGCTGAAATGGTGTCAATCGGTCTTTCTACTACTTATCAAATTGACGTCACTAGATGTCACATCGGGTCACGTGACATCCGGGAGGTCAAGGGGTATCAATTTGCTCTCAAAGGTCAAGGGGTATCAATTTGCTCTCAAATGTCAAGGGGTATCAATTTGCCCTCAAAGGTCAAGAGATATCAATTTGCTCTCAAAGGGGCAGTGTCAAATTAAAGCTTTCGTGGTGTGGACCACGACTTGAGGGATGTCCACGTCTTCTGTGACGTCATTGTCGACGTCATCAGTACGAGTGGTAGCGAAAGCGGCCATTTTATGGGTGCTTAGGGGTGTGATTGAGAGACTGAGGGACCATTCTTGGTCCGAATGGGACGTGTGGGATATCATAGTGAAGCTTGGTCTGGCGTGTCGTGGAAGTGGGGGATATGGCGCGCATGTGCAGACACTCCGAGCTCCAAACACCCGGACTGCTCCATCCCGAGCTCCAAGCTCCCGACTACCCCACCCCGAGCTCCAAGCTCCAAACACCCAACTTCCCCATCCCCGAGCTCCCGACTGCCCCATCCCCCAGCTCCGAGCTCCAAACACCCAACTGCCCCATCCCCGAGCTCCGAACTCCCGACCGCCCCATCCCCGAGCTCCGAGCTCCCGACTCCCCCAGCCCCGAGCTCCAAGCTCCAAACACCAAGCTGTCCCATCTCCGAACTCCGAGCTCCCGACTGCCCCATCCCCGTGCTCCGGGCTTCCGACTGCTCCATCCCCGAGCTCCGAGCTCTAAACACCCAGCTGTCCCATGCCCGAGCTCCGAGCTCCCGACTGCCCCATCTCCGAGCTCCGAGCTCCAAACACCTAGCTGTCCCATCCCCGCGCTCCGAGCTCCCGACTGCCCCGTCCGCGAGCTCCGAGCTCCAAACACCCAACTGCCCCATCCCCGAGCTTCGAGCTCCCGACCACCCCATCCCCGAGCTCCCGACTGCCCCATCCCCGTGCTCCGAGCTCCAAACACCCAACTGCCACATCCCCGAGGCAGCACCCGTCCAGCAGCAGCAACCCGCCCCCATACAGCGGGTCCCGGAATATCACCCAACCGTGAAGGTCCAACCCGAACCCATACAAGGGAATGAACGCAACGTGAACTCGAGGCTATGAAAGCATTTGTTCAAAGAAAGTATGGAGGCCGACATGAGCGAGACGTTGGGGGGCACAGAAAGGAAGTTTAACCACAAAGAGTATTCGAATGAGGAAGCCGCAATTTAAGCCTATAACACATTGGCACCCAGACTACGACGGGCTTTACGTCAGCAGTATGCTGACCTCGTGACCCATATCAAATTGCTGGACAAGGACCCGGTAGATATGGAAATCGAAAGAACAACATCGATGTTGAAAACCTCCTGCATGAACTGGAAAGCGGTGTATGCCATAGCAATAGCACAAAAGAAGCACCTGTTTGAACGCTTCATTAAGACCAAAAGCGTCCCACTATAAATAGCGCACACGGCACCATCTTCCTCATTTCACCATGAGCACTATAGAGTCAAGTGCCGAAAGGGCACGTATTCAAATTTGAATATTACCTTTGTGACGTCACTCCCACTCACGTGACTTGAACCTTTGAAAGAGCTAATACGGTCGCATTGACCTCCGAGCTCTTGGATGGGATAGTTGGATGCTCGAAGCTCGTAATGGAGCAGTTGGGTGTTTGGAACTCGGAGCTCGGGGATGGGGCAGTCGGGAGCTCGGAGCTCGGAGATGGGGCAGTTGCGTGTTTGGAGCTCGGAGCTCGGAGCTCGGGGATGGAGCAGTTGGGAGTTTGGAGCTCGAAACTAGGGGGAGGGGGCAGTTGGGTGTTTGGAGCTCGGAGTGTCTGCGCATGCTCGCCATATCACCTACTTCCTCGACACACCAGACCAGTCGGACGCTGTCCCATGAAAGCTTCACCATTCGGACCAAGAATGGTCCCTCGGTCTCTCAAACACATCGCTATGCACCCCTAAAATGTCCGCTTTCGCTACCACTCGTACTGATGACGTCAACAATGACGTCACAGATGACGTGGACATCCCTCAAGTCGTGGTCTACACCACGAAAGCTTCAATTTGACACCCTACACGGCCTACTAGGACCACGGATGGTCCATCTCTATCCCAAAACGGTCACTTCAATGCACTTTTTATATTGCGCATGCGCAGAATTACGTCAGTTCTACCCCACACCCATCCAGATGGACGCTCCCCCACGAATGTTTCACGATGACACCTAACACGGCCCAATCGGACCAATGGTGGTTCACCTAGCCCCCAAAACGTCCACCCCAGGGCTACTTGCCCTGTTCGCATGCGCACGGTAACTTTTCAAAAAAAATCACCGCCAATCAAGGGGTATCAATTTGCTCTCAACGGTCAAGGGGTATCAATTTGCTCTCAAATGTCAATGGGTATCAATTTGCTCTCAGAGGTCAAGACGTATCAATTTGCTCTCAAAGGGGCAGTGTCAAATTAAAGCTTTCGTGGTGTGGACCACGACTTGAGGGATGTCCACGTCTTCTGTGACGTCATTGTTGACGTCATCAGTACGAGTGGTAGCGAAAGCGGCCATTTTATGGGTGCTTAGGGGTGTGATTGAGAGACTGAGGGACCATTCTTGGTCCGAATGGGACGTGTGGGATATCATAGTGAAGCTTGGTCTGGCGTGTCGTGGAAATGGGGGATATGGCGCGCATGTGCAGACACTCCGAGCTCCAAACACCCGACTGCCCCATCCCCGAGCTCCAAGCTCCCGACTACCCCACCCCGAGCTCCAAGCTCCAAACACCCAACTTCCCCAAACACCCAACTGCCCCATCCCCGAGCTCCGAACTCCCGACCGCCCCATCCCCGAGCTCCGAGCTCCCGACTCCCCCATCCCCGAGCTCCAAGCTCCAAACACCCAGCTGTCCCATCTCCGAACTCCGAGCTCCCGACTGCCCCATCCCCGTGCTCCGGGCTTCCGACTGCTCCATCCCCGAGCTCCGAGCTCTAAACACCCAGCTGTCCCATGCCCGAGCTCCGAGCTCCCGACTGCCCCATCTCCGAGCTCCGAGCTCCAAACACCTAGCTGTCCCATCCCCGCGCTCCGAGCTCCCGACTGCCCCGTCCGCGAGCTCCGAGCTCCAAACACCCAACTGCCCCATCCCCGAGCTTCGAGCTCCCGACCACCCCATCCCCGAGCTCCCGACTGCCCCATCCCCGTGCTCCGAGCTCCAAACACCCAACTGCCACATCCCCGAGGCAGCACCCGTCCAGCAGCAGCAACCCGCCCTCATACAGCGGGTCCCGGAATATCACCCAACCGTGAAGGATCAACCCGAACCCATACAAGGGAATGAACGCAACGTGAACTCGAGGCTATGAAAGCATTTGTTCAAAGAAAGTATGGAGGCAGACATGAGCGAGACGTTGGGGGGCACAGAAAGGAAGTTTAACCACAAAGAGTATTCGAAAGAAGAAGCCGCAATTTAAGCCTATAACACATTGGCACCCAGACTACGACGGGCTTTACGTCAGCAGTATGCTGACCTCGTGACCCATATAAAATTGCTGGACAAGGACCCGGTAGATATGGAAATCGAAAGAACAACATCGATGTTGAAAACCTCCTGCATGAACTGGAAAGCGGTGTATGCCATAGCAATAGCACAAAAGAAGCACCTGTTTGAACGCTTCATTAAGACCAAAAGCGTCCCACTATAAATAGCGCACACGGCACCATCTTCCTCATTTCACCATGAGCACTATAGAGTCAAGTGCCGAAAGGGCACGTATTCAAATTTGAATATTACCTTTGTGACGTCACTCCCACTCACGTGACTTGAACCTTTGAAAGAGCTAATACGGTCGCATTGACCTCCGAGCTCTTGGATGGGATAGTTGGATGCTCGAAGCTCGGGATGGAGCAGTTGGGTGTTTGGAGCTCGGAGCTCGGGGATGGGGCAGTCGGGAGCTCGGAGCTCGGAGATGGGGCAGTTGCGTGTTTGGAGCTCGGAGCTCGGGATGGGGCAGTCAGGAGCTCGGAGCTCGGGGATGGAGCAATTGGGAGTTTGGAGCTCGAAGCTCGGGGATGGGGCAGTTGGGTGTTTGGAGCTCGGAGTGTCTGCGCATGCTCGCCATATCCCCTACTTCCTCGACACGCCAGACCAGTCGGACGTTGTCCCACGAAAGCTTCACCATTTGGACCAAGAATGGTCCCTCGGTCTCTCAAACACATCGCTATGCACCCCTAAATGTCCGCTTTCGCTACCACTCGTACTGATGACGTCAACAATGACGTCACAGATGACGTGGACATCCCTCAAGTCGTGGTCTACACCACGAAAGCTTCAATTTGACACCCTACACGGCCTACTAGGACCACGGATGGTCCATCTCTATCCCAAAACGGTCATTCCAATGCCCTTTTTATACTGCGCATGCGCAGAATTACGTCAGTTCTACCCCACATCCATCCAGATGGACGCTCCCCCACGAATGTTTCACGATGACACCTCACACGGCCCAATCGGACCAATGGTGGTCCACCTAGACCCCAAAACGTCCACCCCAGCGCTACTTGCCCTGTTCGCATGCGCACGGTAACTTTTCAAAAAAAATCACCGCCAATCAAGGGGTATCAATTTGCTCTCAAAGGTCAAGGGGTATCAATTTGCTCTCAAATGTCAAGGCGTATCAATTTGCTCTCAAAGGTGAAGAGGTATCAATTTGCTCTCAAAGGGGCAGTGTCAAATTAAAGCTTTCGTGGTGTGGACCACGACTTGAGAGATGTCCACGTCTTCTGTGACGTCATTATTGACGTCATCAGTACGAGTGGTAGCGAAAGCGGTCATTTTATGGGTACTTAGGGGTGTGATTGAGAGACTGAGGGACCATTCTTGGTCCGAATGGGAGGTGTGGGATATCATAGTGAAGCTTGGTCTGGCGTGTCGTGGAAGTGGGGGATATGGCGCGCATGTGCAGACACTCCGAGCTCCAAACACCCGACTGCCCCATCCCCGAGCTCCAAGCTCCCGACTACCCCACCCCGAGCTCCAAGCTCCAAACACCCAACTTCCCCAAACACCCAACTGCCCCATCCCCGAGCTCCGAACTCCCGACCGCCCCATCCCCGAGCTCCGAGCTCCCGACTCCCCCAGCCCCGAGCTCCAAGCTCCAAACACCCAGCTGTCCCATCTCCGAACTCCGAGCTCCCGACTGCCCCATCCCCGTGCTCCCGGCTTCTGACTGCTCCATCCCCGAGCTCCGAGCTCTAAACACCCAGCTGTCCCATGCCCGAGCTCCGAGCTCCCGACTGCCCCATCTCCGAGCTCCGAGCTCCAAACACCTAGCTGTCCCATCCCCGCGCTCCGAGCTCCCGACTGCCCCGTCCGCGAGCTCCGAGCTCCAAACACCCAACTGCCCCATCCCCGAGCTTCGAGCTCCCGACCACCCCATCCCCGAGCTCCCGACTGCCCCATCCCCGTGCTCCGAGCTCCAAACACCCAACTGCCACATCCCCGAGGCAGCACCCGTCCAGCAGCAGCAACCCGCCCCCATACAGCGGGTCCCGGAATATCACCCAACCGTGAAGGATCAACCCGAACCCATACAAGGGAATGAACGCAACGTGAACTCGAGGCTATGAAAGCATTTGTTCAAAGAAAGTATGGAGGCCGACATGAGCGAGACGTTGGGGGGCACAGAAAGAAAGTTTAACCACAAAGAGTATTCGAAAGAGGAAGCCGCAATTTAAGCCTATAACACATTGGCACCCAGACTACGACGGGCTTTACGTCAGTAGTATGCTGACCTCGTGACCCATATCAAATTGCTGGACAAGGACCCGGTAGATATGGAAATCGAAAGAACAACATTGATGTTGAAAACCTCCTGCATGAACTGGAAAGCGGTGTATGCCATAGCAATAGCACAAAAGAAGCACCTGTTTGAACGCTTCATTAAGACCAAAAGCATCCCACTATAAATAGCGCACACGGCACCATCCGCCTCATTTCACCATGAGCACTATAGAGTCAAGTGCCGAAAGGGCACGTATTCAAATTTGAATATTACCTTTGTGACGTCACTCCCACTCACGTGACTTGAACCTTTGAAAGAGCTAATACGGTCGCATTGACCTCCGAGCTCTTGGATGGGATAGTTGGATGCTCGAAGCTCGGGATGGAGCAGTTGGGTGTTTGGAGCTCGGAGCTCGGGGATGGGGCAGTCGGGAGCTCGGAGCTCGGAGATGGGGCAGTTGCGTGTTTGGAGCTCGGAGCTCGGGATGGGGCAGTCAGGAGCTCGGAGCTCGGGGATGGAGCAGTTGGGAGTTTGGAGCTCGAAGCTCGGGGATGGGGCAGTTGGGTGTTTGGAGCTCGGAGTGTCTGCGCATGCTCGCCATATCCCCTACTTCCTCGACACGCCAGACCAGTCGGACGTTGTCCCACGAAAGCTTCACCATTCGGACCAAGAATGGTCCCTCGGTCTCTCAAACACATCGCTATGCACCCCTAAAATGTCCGCTTTCGCTACCACTCGTACTGATGACGTCAACAATGACGTCACAGATGACGTGGACATCCCTCAAGTCGTGGTCTACACCACGAAAGCTTCAATTTGACACCCTACACGGCCTACTAGGACCACGGATGGTCCATCTCTATCCCAAAACGGTCATTCCAATGCCCTTTTTATACTGCGCATGCGCAGAATTACGTCAGTTCTACCCCACACCCATCCAGATGGACGCTCCCCCACGAATGTTTCACGATGACACCTCACACGGCCCAATCGGACCAATGGTGGTCCACCTAGACCCCAAAACGTCCACCCCAGCGTTACTTGCCCTGTTCGCATGCGCACGGTAACTTTTCAAAAAAAATCACCGCATGGCCTCGAGACCCCTCCCATGACCTTTGAGAGCAAATTGATACCCCTTGACCTTTAAGAGCAAATTGATACCCTTTGACATTTGAGAGTAAATTGATACCCCTTGACCTTTGAGAGCAAATTGATACCCCTTGACCTTTGAGAGCAAATTGATACCCCTTGACCTCCCGGATGTCACGCGACCGGATGTGACGTCATAGTGACGTCAATTTGCTAAGTAGTTAAAAGACCGATTGACACCATTTCAGGGGTAGATATGTGCGAATCAGGGGAGATAACCAGGACTTGTTCAAACAGAGTTATCTGCCCCTGAAATGGTGTCAATGGGTCTTTTGTATACTACTTCTGGGGCCATCTATCCATCTAAAGATACAAGGTCCTTTCCTCGTTGGTAGAAATATTATTTGCACGGCTTTCATATACCTTTCATATCATTGGTAGGGCCTACTTTCCACGTCGCTACTCTCCACCATAATCTCGCGATCGATGATGCATGAAAATATGATCGCAGTTTATCTCCTAGAAAAAAGTACAATTTTTGTTCATATACATGTAGACTTCTTAAAACATACTAAAAAAATACATAGATAGTGACTAGACTCGTGCCCAGTCGGAGTAATTAGAAGTAGTTTTTGTGGTTATAGCCGCTGTGGTCAGGCTGTGGATTTTACGTGCTAATTAGGAGAATAATTAATATTTATGTTTAAATTTAAACACCATTTGCTCACCAGACAGTGGGTGACGTGACCTGTTAAATTTAGGATTGAGGGGCGTCTTGTAGCAAGTATATGTAATGATAAACAGTAGTATGAAAAAGACGTATACGGTCGCATATGGTTTGACTGAGGGTTGTGCCAGTATAGCGCTCGGTTTAGATGTCTCTGCGCATGCGCATTGTGCGCGTGCGGTTCATGGACACTTACGGTCGATTTATCTCCGGTCCAGAGGTCATTCAAGATCGCGAGTGCATCGAAAACTCGGAATCAGAATTAATGAATCCGAAAAGGCGAACTGTACACCCTTAACAATGTAAAAAAAAATCATGTCGTGTAAGATTCTATGGAACTCTTTCACACTCTACAATATGACTAGGGTCATACAATATGATCGGTAACATCATCGTGTACATGCACACTCGGCAGAGTGGTCTGTTGTGGAATTTATGTGGAAATTTGGCCGTACTGGGTCAATGTGTGCTGTAATTTGTGCAATATAAACAGTACGACTAGGGCGGTGCCCTGACCGTCGTGTGACTTTGGCCGGTGGAGTCATCGTGTGCATGCGCACTTTGGCCTGTTGTGGGAGTTTTGGCGAGTGTGACCTGCTTGGAGGTGTCATCTTGAAACACTTTCGACTGGGGTGGTGTCCTGGCCACTGTGTGACTTCGACTGATGAGGCCATCACGAGCATGCGCGCTCGATACGGAGGCCTGTTGTGGGATATTTGGCGATATTTTGGCCATATGTCAATTGTGATGTGTTCGGTATACAAGGAAAACTCTCACACTCTACAATACGACTGGAATGCTTGTATCTCCATCATACTGTATATTTACAGATCTCTCCGCCGCTCTCATCACCACCACTATATACCACCTCTGCGCTATTTACCACTCACCGCGTTTGTTGGAAGCGACGTCATCGTCGAAAGTGACGTCTTCCCATGCATGCATGCTCGCCTGGTAGTGTGGCCTGAACCTTGTTGCCTGTAGTCTAAAGGGAGGACGGGAGTGCCGACGATCAGCTATGCATGCGAAGACGTCACTCCCGGCGATGGCGTCACTTGTGTAAAAGGTTGTGACGTTTGAGTGGTTGTAACAATATAAGATCTCTCGCTTGAAGATTTTTAAGTGTGATGGTTTAGACTATTCAGACGATAATGACCAAAAACGACCCTTCTTAGTTTCATTTTTAGAGGGGGATTTGCCCTAACCTGTTGGAGAGGGCACTCTGGCTAAAACCCGAGCAATTCACCATAAGATATACCATAATGAATACAATTATACAGATCCATGATTTCATATTACTGTTAATCACTAAAGTATGTTTAATTGCCATAATCCACAGAGCTTCCCCATTCCTCACACCAAGTCACACAGGTCCTAGCTTGGAGTAATCTGGTATATTTTTAGAAACGGTACGATTGATAAACATATTTAAAATATTTCTGTGGTTAATTTGTTTTATGTTTTTTTTTGTAGCAAAAAATCATCCCTGTGTTGTATGCTTCAGTCACGTAGATGATAAGGTGTTTCGGTGCGAACACCGCACTATCGAACACAAATGTCTATGTATTAAATATTTGTCCCCTCAAGAAAATGAAACCCACGGATGGAAAATAACAGTCTCATATCAAGTAGAAGCATGAAATAGGAACGGACACCTTGTCTGAGGGGTGGGGAGGTGGGGGGGGGGGGATGGGTATCATTTTGTCCGGGAAGGGGGAGGGGGGGATTACGTAATAAAAAAGGAAATAATTATCTGATGCACAATAATATATTTTTTTATATATAATAATTTGTAAAAAGTCAAACATTTTCAAAACGCAACTGTTTAGCCACACCCTCATGGTCGCCATTTTGAATTTACCCACAGGGGTATACAAATAGGCTCAGAATTACCCCTATATGATTGGTTGTAGAGTCACAGAGTTCCTGTTCTTATAATCTCTTGTCGTCTCGGTAGTGTGGAAGTTTGGTCTAGGAAGCCAATATCTAGGCTCACATATCGAAGCTGACACAATTGGTATTGGATCAAAGTTCAACCTAAAATGGAGATATAGCTTTGGTGGGAAATAGGAGCGGAACATTGTTATTGAAGTCAGTAATCAGAACGTCCTTTAAACAATGGGATAGTATAGCTGATTATCTCCAGTCATATATGTGTATGGTGAGTATATACATTGTATATTTAAGGTCTTGACGATGTTTATACCTGTAATCATGTAGATAGAGAATGCAATCTCACAACAAGAATTGTGTCGCTCAAGTGCATCTGAACAGTGTATTCTAGGGCTGTGATATGACACAAACCGTCCACGTTATTCAACCAAATCACATCGATGATTATCACATGTTAGCTATATCGGCCTAAGTAGTAGTAAAAGCGCAAAAACGCGTATTGTTCCGAACCAAAGTATTTCGGCTGCAGGTCAAGACCCCTCTAATTCAGACAATTCAAGTGACGTTTGACCCTTCCGTATTCCTCCGCGGTGATACGGTCAATTTCTCCACGGTGATAAGACCACGTCTACTTCCGCCAAAATGCAAGGCCCGAGACACCATCCCCCCCCCCCGCTCCAGTAGTACGCTACAGCGTCAGAAAAATCGATTAAATACAACACACCCTATAGTTTGCTCCAAAAGAAAAATTTCCATGGGTTCATGTTTCTGGATTTTGACGGTATATCTAGATTAGTCCGAGGTTTGCATGCACCCGTCATCCCACAATTCTCTTTGCACTTCACCGACGTCATGCTGTGACGTACGGGGCTTAGCGACCACGACCTCTGACTCCAGCGGCCGTGATTTGCGGCCCTTAGCATCCACAACTAAGGGGAGATAACTCCATAAGTGTGCCAATTAATGCTCGCTATTCTCATGCGCATGGGACTACTTTTTGTATGCGAAAGTGGATCTGTGACATTATCACCGCGCAGAAATTGACTGCATCACCGCGGAGGAATACGAATGGGTCAAAGGTTAATTCCCACTTGACTGGAAGTGCCTGGACAATAGCCGCGTTGATCTGCGTCAAAATACGCGAGTTTTTGCTCCTTTACTACTACTGGCCTTGAAGATGAAGATCTATTATTGAACACAAAGAAAAATTCTTGAACACCAAGATCATTTCTTGCACCACGAAGATCGATTGTCGAACACGAAGATCAATTTTCGAACACGAAGATCAATTTTCGAACACGAAGATGAACACGAAGCTCAGTTCCTGTCCGTTCGCGGTAGTCTTGGATTTTACCCAATCCTTCATCGTTACTCAAATAGCTAACGCAGATCACTGTGTGTGGTAGCCCTATGGAATACGATGTTTGTCCCTTTGCCGAAGCACAGTACTTCAACTTCAATCATAGAACAATTTGAGTGAGACTCTACGATTCACAGATTACTGTAATAATCGAAGGAAAACTACCCCAGTGTAGACACATACTTCCTCCTCACCCGACCTCCCAAGACCTCCCAAAACGGAAGATTTACTATGACCGGACACGTTTTTCTTCGGTCATCAATTGGAAAACTGTGTTAGGAATTAAGGGACTCAACCCAAAACTAGCTAAAGAAAAATCCACGGAGATTATCTCCCTGCTCTGCCCTATACCTCAGGGACGAAGAGAGTGGGGTAACCTTTAGCCCGATTAACGATATAACCCTACCAGGCCAGGGGGGTCTACCAAATTTTCTGCCCTTTAGCTTAGTGAATAACGCCCTGAAAATGGGTAAATTCTAAATAGCGACCCTGTGGGGTACCAGAAAAGTTATGTTTTCGTCATTTTTCTTCAAAATTCCTGTTTTTCTGCGAGGAAAAGTGGGCAAAAGCTATTTTACTTTTAAAATCAGATTATTATTTACTTATTTATTTTTTGCGAAGAAAACACATGAATAAAATATTCAAAAAATCTGACCGAAAAATCGCTTAAAAAATGACGTCATCATGGCGGTCATCGTGGATTGTTTACATTTTCTGGTTGAGCTTTGACCCAAGAGAATAGTGAGATGAGTTTCAGTCGACTACATCAAGGGCTAAGAAAAATATTTCGGGGATCGAAATGCCCCCCGACCAATAACCACACACCCGATTTATTTTTTCTTTGTCACTTTGATAACTGTTATTAATGAGATCAAAGACGTGCATGGAGACTTGATGTCCAGTGTGTAGGCGGGGTAAACTGATAATTACATCTTGTGACGAGTCCAACTGAATTTGATCATGATTGATGGACAGGCATGTCAATCACAATCACTATATAGATACATTCATTGGGTAGTTAATTTCGCAAGGCCTACTCGTGTATAAATGCAACTCTCTGTCGGTCTTGTCTGTCTGTCTCTGTCTGTCGATTCGTGTTTTTCTTAGACGAAAAACGAAGTCTATTTTTCTGATCAAAGTCGCTCGGAAAGATTATTTATTTTCGTGTTTTGTTTTGTTTTTTGCTTTTTGTTTTTTGTTTTCGTTTTTTTTTTTGTTGTTGTGGTTGTTTTCTTAGTTATTCATTTTTTTTTTTTAGTTTTATTCTGGAAGTTTTATACGTTAAATTATTTTCAGCAAACAACCTTTTCTAACATGTCTTCACATTACAGACATTACAGACAAATTTCGAGGATAGTGTTCTCTTGTTTAAGGGTGATACCTCTGCAGAAAATCACGATGTCAACCCGCATGGCTTAGAACGATCTCATGGATTATTGACATAAGATGAATAATGTGGAGTAATCTTGTTATGTTGCGCACAACAATGCTTCGGAGTTAAATTCTGCACACCAGTGCAAAATTCCTTTGGCCGGTAGAGTTATCTCCCTTGCTTTTTTCGACTCTATGACATTCAGTACCGGTATGACAAACAAATATGGTGTTTTTTCAACTATCGGTCCTATGTGTTCAGTTATATCTCACGGACAATTATCTCACGGACAATTGCTATTAGTACGCCTTTTAATTGGCAGTATTATAATAAATTCAGATACGTGGTCTTGCATTTTCGCGCTACATAAATTGAAAGCGAAAACAGCTTAACATAGAATATTAAAAACATATTTGATTTATTATATATTATCCGTTGAAAAAAACAACACATTTTATTAAATTCTAGGTTCGCCTAAACGATGCATCGTGTACGGACACGCTTTTGCTGAGTTAGCCGAACGTCTCCAGTCACGTGGCAGTGTACTTGTTCGAGTGCAAACACATGGTTAGATTTAAATATGAAAAATGTTGAGGTCAACAAGTATTAATATTCTCTAGGATTTAATATACCGATACATACCGATGAGATTATGTCTATTACCTGGGTCCTCATGTCTATGTCTTACTCGGGTATCAATGACAGATTCTGTCAGCACCTATCATCTAGACTGCTTTTTGTGTATATTAGGTTCGGTCAAGGTACGGTTCAAGATTTGGACGGTAGAATATTGATTTATGTAAAATATACCTGCACTTGAATATACCGGTATAATCCATTTATCATAATTTCAGAGCGTTTGATTACGGGAACAATTGTTCAGCTATGTTGTGTCTTACATGACGCCGACATCAAACACTGCACACATCACTAGTATTTGTCTTCAAACTTTCCAATAAGAAAGCATTTAATGCGGTTTCTCGTTAAATTGTTCAAATACGAACAGATTTAATAACCCAGATTTCATAACCCAAAGATTAATGAGAACTACTAGACAGGTAGAAAACGGTATATATACTTTTCATGCAGTCGTTTGCGCAGTTCTGAAAATGAGTAACCGGCTATTCTCCACTGATTGAAGTACGGTACATTGAAGAGTCAACTTATTAACCAGACATAATTGGTAGTTAACTGAGTAACCAGACCTTATCGGTTTTATTCCCTGATATATGTTGGGACAATGGACCATTTTAATGGATATAATATACAATTCCAAGAGATTACGTCTACTATAACTTAGTGACTGGTATCACTTGCCTGGTAATGAGATGACGATGAACCAATCGGTTTAGTAGATCCCTCATCTGTACATAGAGTAGATCCCTAACCTGTACACAAAGTAGATCTATAACCTGTACATAGAATAGATCCCTAACCTGTACATAGCGTAGATCCGTAACGCGTACATAGAGTAGATCTCTAACCTGTTCATAGAGTAGATCTCTAACGTGTACATAGAGTAGATCTCTAATCTGTACATAGAGTAGATCCCTGACCTGTACATACAGTAAATCCCTAAGCTGTACATAGAGTAGGTCTCCATAACCTGAAAGTAGAGTTGACCCCTAACCTGTACATAGAGTAGATCATTAAACCGTACATACAGTACATCCCTAAACTGTACATAGAGTAGATCCTTAACCCGTACGTAGAGTAGATCCCAAACCCCTACAAAGAGTAGATTCCTAATCTTCACATAGAGTAGATCCCTAACTCGTATACATGGAGTAGATCACTAAAGTAGAGTAGATCCTAAATCTGCGCATAGGGTAGATCCCTAACCTGTACGTAGAGTAGATCCCAAACCCCTACAAAGAGTAGATTCCTAATCTTCACATAGAGTAGATCCCTAACTCGTATACATGGAGTAGATCACTAAACTATAAATAGAGTAGCTCCCTAACCCGTCCATAGAGTAGATAACCTAACCCGTATACATACAGTAGATCCCTAACCTGTACCGGGTGCATATCCGTTCGTCACGATTTCACTGAACACAAGAACATTTCTCGTCTATGGCAGATAAGCGATTGACAATTATTTCACACTTGGTGGACATCAAGTTGTCGTTATCTGTTTCGGGCGTCTGACTGTTTGGTAACCACTTGAATCATTGATTCCCAGACCCCAATATAACGTTGATCATTATCACCCCCAGTCAAACTGATCTACATATATATTGATTATATATTAATCGGTAGGTTGGTCGAGTTTGATACACACATTTATATTTAACTCACCGGTGAGTTGTAATTAACTACACGAGAGAAAACTCGTGCCTGTGCTTCACCATGAACGTGGTTATTCCAAAAATATCTTGTAGCATTTGAGGCGTGTACATCGTCCTCTAAATGTGAGTGAGTGAGTTAGGGTTTAACGTCGCGTTCAACGCTATTTCGGTCATATAGCGACGATATATCTAACTACGATAAATGTGATTGATATTCGGTCGGAACGATGTATGGTCCATAGGTTTTCTTGTTTTTAATTCTCTGTGCATTGTAAATTTTTTAGTTTGAATGGGAAAAGGAGGTGTCGATGTTTTATCATGTGGGAAGTAGGTCGGAAAGAGAAAGTATAAAACTGCTTGTTGTATAACTAGGGTGTATTGTTCAAGTTCAGTTGAATTTACTATAATGTGGCTTGTGTTTTTTGAGAGAGAACCCCACCATGCCCAGACAACGTGGGACCTGTATACGAGGTACTGTATAAGTCGTGATGATTCAAGACAACGTGGGACCTGTATACGAGGTACTGTATAAGTCGTGATGATTCAAGAAAAATGCCGAGACTTTAACGGAACAAAAACAACATTATCCTAAAAATAAATTAATATTGGATATTATTCTATACAACAGTTCATAATGTGATAAAATCCAAGTACCAAATGAGGCTCCATGATCGGAGTGAGGAATTATCGTGATGGCGTATAGAGTTATCTCCCTTCGATAAGCCAGATCACATCAACTGTTGTCCCAAGGGTTTTACATGCTGAAGGTTATAATTGTAAGGCTGGTGTATAGTTAGGTAAGGGTGACTATTATCATACGATGAAACTCAAGATTTCAAGTTAACAAAACACATCATAACTGCATAACAATATTGCTAAAATAGTTCACGGTACTAGTACATGTAGATCTTCTCAAATGGGAATCCCAACGGTGTAAGCTATTTATCAAAAGTTATCACATTTTACAGTAAACTGCATGTAAATTCCCCAAATGGTTGCAGAGATGTTGTAGTTTCAAGTACAAAATCTGGGATTTATGGATATTATGAAAATGATTTTTTGAGGTCAGTAAATGTGTGAACATTCTAGTCAAACGTCTGCTCTCTTGAGACTGATCATATTGCTAATTATATCATAATGCACATTTATATAAGAATTTTGTGTTTGGAACAATGCGCATTATTTTCAGAAATATTGTTACCATAGCAACATGTCACCATGCAAGAGCTTCATTTGAAAATGTTATGGTTTATGAAATATTAATTCTTGAATATGTAGCAATGAATGTGTACGCGATTGATTATAATTAAAAACCTCAGATGAATAGAGGACTCTCTTACTCTCTCTGTTGATAAACGATGGTGAATAGATCTCTCTCTCCCTCTCTCCCGCTCTCTCTACCTGCGACCAATCAGATCACTTGTTTTATGGCATGATGTCACGTGATAAATATTTCACGTTCGCTGATGGGTGGTTGTGATCGAACACTTTGGTCATTCCTCCATTTGCGTACACTTCGCCATCCATAAGATGGCTTGCGAATCGTGTGTCTCCATTATCGCGGAGCGATATCCGGTGTTTTACCGGATTCTGTTCGGCCTTCATCCGGCGGAGAACAGACTCAAAAACTCTAATAAATTACAGGTGTTCATACATACCTCGGAAACAGATATTGCCTGGGCTTACAAAATATATATATATGAATAACTTTCGTATCATCCAAGAGGTGTGGTAGATCTGTAATTTTGAACAAGTAGATCATCACATGACTCGAAAATGGCGGGTTACGTTGGGGTTACGTCGGTAGACTTTAGCGGATTGGCTGACGGAGTCACGTGGTATTGACTTATGGAAATTCCCTCTAGCAGTTGCCGAAAGTAGTCTGAAATGGATACACACGATCCCAGGGCCAGTCTTACCGCGTATAGATGACCGAAATGGTTACAGGTTGGTCATTCCTCTTGTCGCTGCTCCATACGCGAAAGTATGTAGTGTGTGTTTCGGCTTTGGCTCAAAAGAAATATTGACGTTGTAAAGATCCTCTGATTGCTGTACGGGTGTTACATAATGAAGGTGTTATCCTAGAAATAACCAGATATTGAGCATTGGGACAAACAGACGAAAACTTAAGCAAACTGAACTATTCTTAGATTACAAAACGATTACCTGCATACATGTGTAAGTACTTACATAAATATGTAATACCTGTATGCTTTAAAGTTACAATTATTCTAATACGCATCCTATCAATAAGACTCGTGTAGGAAAGCTATATATAATATTAACAAATATATCTACCTGACTGACATTGCTATAACATGTTATACAACATTAGTGAAAAGATCCGAGAAGTTGTATGCATGACTATTCAAAATTGAAATAATGGCCTATGAGTAGTAGTGTTTACTGATTTAAACTCAGTGGCGCCTCACTGCGCATGCGCGAGGAAGTGGTGTGCGCGGGAGTGCTGTGCGCAGGTATGAGATTTTGTGACGGTTTTGTGGCGGTGTGCGCAGGAGTCATGTATGACGTCACTTCCGGTCTGCGTGAATCGGGCGTGTGTATTCCTCCGCGGTGATGCGGTCTGGTGGTGGTGCGGTCTGCCTCCGCGGACAGAAAGTAGTCCCAAATTCTCCGGCATTCTCTGGCAATCTTCAGGGGCGAGAGGGGTCCCTAGTCTACCGATTGGATCGTATGAGGTATCAATGTGAAGCATTCGTGAAGGGGCATCTGATGGGGTGGGTGTGGGGTTGAAATATCGTCATTCTGCGCATGCGCGGTAGACCAAGTGTATGGAAATAGACATTTTGGGGTCTAGGTGGGTCACTATTGGTCCGATGAAGTCTTATGAGGTATCAATGTGAAGCCTATGTGAGGGGGCATCCACCTGGACTAGTGTCTCGGTCGTTGTCCACATTCTGCGCATACACAGACAGGGAATTGTGGGAAAAGGGTATGGAAATAGACGTTTTGGGGTCTGGGTGGGCCACGAGTGGGCCGATGGGGCCGAGTGAGGTATCAATGTGAAGCCTTCGTGAAGGGGCATCCGAGGGGAGGGGTGTGGCCTGGCACTGACGTCATTCTGCGCATGCGCAAGCAGGAATTGTGGAAAAAGGGTACGGAAATAGACATTTTGGGGTCTAGGTGAGCCCCTAATGATCCTATGGTGTCGTATGAGGTCTTCTGTTGAAGCTCTCGTGAGGGACCATCCGCCTGGACTAGTGTGTTGTTCGTGTTCAACATTCTGTGCATGCGCAGACAGGGAATTGTGGGAAAAGGGTATGGAAATAGACGTTTTGGGGTCTAGGTAGGCCCCTAATGGTCCGATGGGGTCGAGTGAGGTATCAATGTGAGGCATTCGTGAAGCAGCATCCGACTGGGTGGATGTGACGTAACACTGACGTCATTCTGCGCATGCACAGTAGACCAAGTATATGGAAATAGACATTTTGGCGCCGACATGGGTCACTAGTGGTCCGATGGAGTCGTCTGAGGTCTTATTTTGAAGCTCTCGTGGAGGAGCATCCGACTGGACTCATGGTTCGTCCGTGTTCAAGAGTCTGTGCATGCGCAGTCTGGCCGAAGTATAGAAAGCAGGCATTTTGGAGGTGCGTGGCGGTGTGTTTGACAAACCCCTATGGGTCCGTGGTTGTGGTTGGGTGGTGTGGGTTCTGCGCACAGACATCACTTCCGGGTTTCCCTAAAACTACCTCCGAACCCAGAAGAGTTCCAATGTTCCCGTAGACGTAGGGTCCGGGTTTTCAACATCCAGGTTTTCCCCGGCCCGGCCGCAGCGCGCGCGCTCGGGTTTTCCGGCCGCACGCGCGCGCGCGCAGGTCAAAGGGAAGTTTCGGAGGTGTGCAAGGGCACTATATCTCATCGGGGTATATATTTCATCCAAGTATAGCGGAAAGCGGTTGTCGTGAATAACAACAAGTTCAGCAAGGTTTATACAGTTTATTATCCCCAATGTTACATCATACTCAGGCTGGGGGAGCCGCCCTGGGTATGTTTAGTATGTTCACAGCAAAACAAATTGAAATATCAAACACCATGTTTTATTATTTAACGCACCGTCACATTTAATGTTTACTGGGCTCAAGTCAACGATCAGCATGTAAACATAGAGAGTATATACGGCATGTTATGCTATTCATCAGTGCAAGGGTGACGCATTCAGCCGATGGGGGTGGTCGATCAGCTTGGTAAGAACGTAACATTGGTGACCCTCTCTACTACCCATTGTGTGTTGGGGCGTTGACGATGTGCCCATCTCAAGGGATCCACGGTGCCCAGTTTCTCCAGCATCGTCTCTAGCGACGCCCGGTTAAGGATGGTGAACGGCTGGTCAAACACATGGCTGTTATTACTGGCATAATAATACCGTAACTGGTCCCGTCTCTTTGTGACGTAAGATGTACCCGAAAGCGACATTCAATTTGAAGACCGTAGTTTGGTCATTGAAGATGGCTTCCACGTAGCTGCGTAGAAGGGTGAGGTCGGTGAGTGGGAAATTGTAGATATCTGGAATAGGGCGATCACGGCGGAAAACGTGCCGTATCATGGGCCATTGGCGCCGATAGATGTCACTCACTGGATGGGCGTCCTGTAACAGATCGCTAGGAACATCCACTGGATCTTCCAGAAAATGTTCGATGTCGTCAGGCGTATGACTAGCAACAATAATGCTAGAGACTGGCTGGATATCTAGGCTCTTCTGAACTGTGGGTACAGGCGGGCTCTCTGTGATCGCATCACCAGTGGCATTCGTCTCCCCGGGCTCATCTTCACTGGGTCTCACCCTCCTGTGTGCCGCTTTAGTGGGAAGTTGTCGCCCAAACCGTAGAGACGGGGCATGAATCAAACGCTGATGCCGTCTTAACTGACTGGGTCGTTTGAAGAGTTGACCACATTCATTACATTGTTCCGTCGCGCCCTCGTGGAATGAGCGTACGTGGCGCAGTAAAGGATCCTCCCGATTAAATGACCGTGCGCAGGTGAGACGATCGATTAAATGACCGTGAGACGATCTTCTCGCTGTGGATAATCGCTATATAAATGACGCAGTGAAGGATATATATCCACCTTCACTGGATTTGAAGGAAACTACAGATAGCCCTACAGGCACATCTTATTTAGATCTCTATCTCTATAAAAATGAAGCGGGCATTCTCTCTCGTCGACTTATGACAAAAGAGATGATTACAATTTCGACATCGTAAACTATCCCTTTCTGGATAGTAATATTCCAGTGGGACCTGCATATGGCGTATACATATCTCGCCTAGTAGCATTTGCTAGATCCTGTGTTAAATGTGATGATTTAATCAACGTCACAAAACATTGTTGCAGAAACTTATAAAACAGGGCTATTCCACCAAGCGCCTCCACTCAAAGTTTCTCAAATTTGGCGATACATATCGCATGCTGATAGCAAAATACGAACGTAGCGTGCAAGATCTATGGCGCTACGTTTCGTAACTTGTGTCTAATTCCGCTTAACCCGGGGCTAGGGGCCGTATGAACCCATGTACTTCAAGATCTTCATGGTACTCATATGAACAGTCACAATCAAAGCGTGACTGAGGTACATCATTTTTAGATGACGACTCTATAACGAATATTATGGATTAAGAATACTGATCAGCGATACGGATTGATATTTTGGAACATCATGATGTCTTGCCGGCATCATTGAAAACTGTTGACCGCTTCTCTCTTGCAGGAAACAAGCCTATGTTTATGTATACTTTTGTCTTTTTGAATTTGGTGCTAATACTGTTATATGGAAATGGAATAGGTCTTTGGATTATGGACGCGGATATTCTCTAATGGACGACGGCTGGATTATGAATGACGGACTAGACGCTTGTAATACAAGTATACCGTGCGCCGTTGTGGATGGAGGACTCGTGCCGTCGCAAATCTTCTGGGCGAGTAAACTGCTTCTGGCAAGTTGTGCAAGTGAACATCTTGGTGCTGTTTCGTGCCATATATGTCTTCTCCGCCATGATATCTACCCCCATGTGTGTACTGATTATGTTTTCCACCATGGGCAGATCACATATATCGGCCACATGCTGCATCTCATCAACGATATGGATACGGTGCTGCAGAAGCTTAGCTCGGTGAGATGGCTCCATGACTGTTGGCTCCACTGCTAAGGCAAGTAGCTGCTATGGTGAGATAGGCTGGTGAGGTTCAGGCAAGTAGCTCCTCTCGTCAGATAGGCTCAGGCTGGTCAGGCAGGTTCCGGCTGGTCAGGTCAAGCAGGCCAATGAATGCAGCAATGCCCTAAAAATTCCCACTTTTATACACCTACATAGAAGTACCCGGATTCAGGCGCGGACGTCACCGAAAAAAACACCCACAGTCAACTCGCCACATACAGTCGCCCCCTCAAGACCCTCATACATACCCGGATGACGGACGTCACCGAAAAGACACGGACGTCACCGAAAAGACACGGACGTCACCGAAAAGACACGGACATGCATACCTATCATGTTTCCTACTGGTTCCTCCAGCGTGGATGTGCTGTGATGGAGGGGCTAATAAAAGGATTGACCTGTAATCTTAGTTGTTGTTGCTCTCTTTTTTGGACTAACCAATCAGAATAGTACGTATCACGGACTACACCCGTAGAGCTACGTCTAGGCGCGCATGTGTTACATGGTCTATAAAACACGTTCCTCTGGATCCCACACCCCAATTCCTACGGTTGCAGAGCCATGACGGACACCCATCCCTACGCGACTCGCATTTTACAGCATGCGACCGTCGTTAATTCACTCACGGGTTACCGAGCAGTGGTTCGGTCCATGTTTGGAGATGGCGACGACAACAAGGGCGACGCCAGATCCTGAAAGAGTTCACAGAAGCGGTTCTCGACAGAGTGCACTCGATGGAGAGGTGTGCCATCACTCACCACTACTGGACTATGACAACCATCCTTGATGCTCGGGCTATGGACCACGAGCGCTCACGCCGCAACCAGCGACGGCTGGTTGGCCTAGTCATGGTCTGTGCCCTATTGACCCTGACGCTGCGGCATTGACAGTAGGACCTGACCATAAATACGAGGGTCAGACACAGTGTGCGTCATTCACCGATCGCCATTGGGTCAACCATGCCACCGAGGGACCTGACCATAAATACGAGAGACAGTCAGCGGGTGTGTCATTCACCGTTCGTCATTGGGTGAACAATGTCACCAGTTCTACGAGCCATCCTTCCCCTTACACCCCGGGTGGGGTTACACGTCTATGAAGATAAAGTCACCCTCGTGGAAGACCGTGGAGATGTTTGCTGGTCGCGCGCTAGACCGTATCGAATACGGTTACGCTACACCGTGATGGCTGGACCAAATTTAAACGGGTGTTGAGTGGTGAGCTCGACGGAAACCTCATCCACATAGACAATGCCATCTACGTACACCGTCGACCCTTCTTCCCACGCCTGGGCCGTTACCAAAACCCTACGCGAGGCTTGACCCTAGACCCCGATCTGTGGACAGCCTTCGAGAAAGTGGTACCTATTGTGGACCAGCTGTTTACACCGGACGAGCGATCATCAGACGAGTTGGAGTGGGCTCGTGCCCAGAGAGAAGCGGCGGCAGAACCCAATGAACAAATTTCTAGCAATGAAGCGGAGGCAGACCACGATGCCAGTGATTACCCGGCTAGACTCAGTGACATGACCACCCGATCCTTTGATCTCACGGGGCTCTCCCTATAAATACGAGAGACAGTCAAATCTGGTACCATTCACGTACTGACCATGACGGAACATATAATACTGGCGTATCTCAGCTTGACCCCCGAGGTTTTCCTGCACGTTTATGCGGACAAGGTCGATATCATGGAGGAGGTGGGAGACATCTGTGATACAGATCCTACACAACCGTGCCCGGCCCACATTCGTCTGTCCCGGGAGGGCTGGACCAAATTCAAACGGGTGTTGTCTGGTGAACTGGACGGCGACCTCATCCACTTGTGTCACGATGTGTACATCCGACGCGGCCCCTTCTTTGCTCAATTGGCTCGGCTAGATGGGGGTACAGTGCATTTTACCCTTCACCCTGATCTATGGTCTGCATTGGAAGATGCCGTGGTAGATGTGGATCAAGTGCTTATCAAGCGGTCATCAGACGAGTTGAACTGGTCATTTACCATGGGCACTGTGCTGGCAGAAGCCAACGAAGAAAATCAGAAAGAAACTCCGGCCCAAGATATACCCGTTATAAATAAACGATAGAGCCAGGGTCCATCATCATCTGTCAACATGAAGAGCTGGGAGAAGGTGTTGGATAACTTATACTACAGTCCCGACAGTCCGGCGGCCTATAGTGCATTGACGGCTCTCTATCGAGCTGCCAAACCCCAGGGGATACAACGTCCCAGATTGGTTAAGAAAACAAGACACCTATACCTTACATCGATCGTTCCGTCGCCATTTTCTACGGAACCGGGTCATCGTGGGAGGAATAGATGCCCAGTGGCAAGCGGATTTGTCGATATGAGCGCCTTTGCCAAACACAACGATAGGAATCGGTATATCTTGACGTGCATCGATATCCTGTCGAAGTATGCGTGGGTGGTACCCATCCGGACGAAAACGGGGGCGAATCTCATAGCGGCGTTCAAAGACATCTTCAAGACCGGGCGCAAACCCATGTATTTGCAAACCGACGAAGGCACGGAATTCCTCAACCGTCCGTTCCAACAGTTTCTGAAAGCCCAGAAGGTGTTTTTCCATACGTACAACGAGACCAAGGCTTCCGTGGTGGAAAGGTTCAACAGGACATTCAAAGGTCGCATGTATAAATATTTCACCTGTAAGAATACAAGACGGTACATCGATGTTCTCCCGAAACTTGTGAGGGGTTACAATCGAGCCTATCACCGGAGTATAGAGAGAGCCCCCATTACCGTGACCCAACGCAAGGAAGCCCAAGTCCGGCGTGTCTTGTACCCCAGGCAATCGCAGCGAACGCCGAAGGAGGTGTTCAAGGTCGGGGACCCTGTACGGATCAGTAAAGTGAAGGCCAAGTTCGAGAAAAGTTACTTGCCCAACTGGAGCGATGAGCACTTCCTGATTAAACGACGCCTACCCCGACAGCAGCGAGTCTATGAACTGCAAGATCTTCAAGAGGAACCGTTGTTAGGGACGTTTTACGAGACGGAATTACAACCTGTCGTAAAAACAAAGCAAGACTACTACACGGTGGAGCAGATTTTGAAAACAGAACGTCGACGTGGCAAACTCTTTCATTTCGTCAAATGGCAAGGCTGGCCCAGTTCCTTCAATTCCTGGGTCGCGGCCAACCAGGTGAAACGACTATAAAGCCAGACACCACTGCCGTCATCCTTCATTCCACGTTCGACCCCAGTGCTATGGACAAACAGCAGCTGCCTCTGAACACAGCGTCTCCCAAAACGCGCAAAGCGCAAGTGAGCTTTGTGGTGATAGTGCTAACCCTGCTGAGTGTGTTGTACGGAGGTGTGTTTTACGACAGCCACCCGTCAAACCAGTCTACAGATAGCACCAGTCAACCCCGTATCGAGCCCAGTCATCACCACCACCACACCCCGTGTACAAGCCACATCGAGCTCCACACCAAGTATACAGTCCACACCAACACCAAGTACACCCACTACGTCTGAAACCCCACCGGATTTCATCCCTCATAGTGAACAGACAACGACGACCGACGTTGTACCCACCACCATCATCACTCACAGTGAACAGACAACGACGACCGACGTTGTACCCACCACAACTCCAGTTCACTCGTACCAAATTTACAAGAGCGGGTTACCACGACAGCGGATACACCTCCAACCATGGACCCTCGGTGGCAGCATCCCTTCGCTTGCGTCATCGCAGGACCGACGGGCTCCGGCAAAACGCACTTCGTCAGGAAGCTCCTTCAACACGCCGACAGCATGATCACCCCACCCATTGCCCGAGTCGTGTGGTGTTACGGAGAATGGCAAGCAGCGTATGCAGCAATGCCCCACATCACGTTCGTGGAAGGCCTACCCAACCTGGCCGATTTGGAACCCGACACCT
>JAVTVY010021443.1:0-94047 GCA_036873755.1 Hanleya hanleyi | reverse complement strand
GATCAGACAGACAAACGGACGGACAAAGCCAATCTATTGGTTTATATTTTAGGATCGGTTTAGAATGATTGATCTCCATGCGAGAAACAGATAATAATCATATTCCAATTCCTGTACATTCTGCCAAAAATCACGGCAATCTGCAAACTCATAAATGATTATAAACATAATATATAAACTGTAAATTCAATGTTTAGGGTTAGAACACTAAAACGGAGGTTCAGTTTGAACACACGTTTCAGCGTAAACGTGTTTAGGATTTAAACATATTGGTGGTATTTGGGTTTTAAACATATATGTATTTGTAACCTAAACGAATGTATGTTTATAACCTAGACAACCATGTTTTTTAATTCTAAACATATTTAAGCTGAAATATGTTCTCAAACTGAACCTCACTCTTAGTGTTTAGAGTTAGAACACTAAAACGGAGGCTCAGTTTGACCACACGTTTCAGGGTAAACGTGTTTAAGGTTTAATCATATTGATGTTTAGGTTTTAAACATGTGTGTTTGTAACCTAAACGAATATATGTTTATAACCTAAATATCCATGTTTTCAAAACCTAAACAGTTTAAGCTGAAAAATGTTCTTAAACTGAACTTCCCTTTTAGTGTTATAACCCTAAACATTGGATTTGGAGTGAAATCCACAATCGATACAAATACTTATAGTCTTTCTTTTTCTAACACAGGGAAGAAAATCTTCATTATCGGTGGTGTGTCCTCCACAAATAACCTGGTCCTGCAGTCTATCGAGTGTTACAATACAGCTACAGAATCGTGGGAAGCAGGAGTTCAAGATCTGCCATATCCCGCACAGTCTGTAGGATGTGTGGTTTTGCCTCGCGCGAGTTTGAGGGAAGATTAGATCTCCGCCCACTCAGCTACACCAGTTAGAGACTCCATTTACTAATAAATGTAATGGCAAATGTATTATTTTACATTATTTCAGGCACTTGAAGTTGCACGTAGAACAGCTTACATTATCTAAGCTTCTGGTATAGTATCATTTAGCTCTTCTTTTTGTATAATCATAGTATATAATAAATACCCATAACGTTGTTACAAAACTCGCCTTTTACTATCTACTACTTCTAACAGACAGTTCATCGGAGAATCTTACAATATATTGTTGTGAGTAGTTAACGCTGGCGGAAGTTTTAATGATATAATATCTTATCTCTCTTGTTCAAATCCTTACCCTACCATAAAAACTTTGACGCATGCTTTCATTTCCATTTGAAATTTCTTCTCGATTTCATCATTTTGACGTGTCTGTATGACTTTCAGACTGTGTTAAATTAAGAGTAAAACTTTAAAACAGATCCTTACATTATTAACGGAATAAAATGTGCGACACTTTAACTGATGCATAAAAACTATATGTTGGCAATCGATCTGGTGTATGTGTTTTTCATTTGGCTCTAGTCTTTGCAGTGGAACCGGGTTTGTTGCAAGTAGTATACAAAGAGTATTTGGAGGTCGATTGACCTCAGAAATTTGCATATTAGGGAGGTCACGGGAGGGTGACAAAAGGCCAATGAGTGCATAGTTCCGGCAGAAAGACCAATCAGCCAATCAGAAGCGAGTATTGTGTCACATGGGGTCATGTGTGGTGGTGGATGGGTGGGTGGTGGGTTTAAGATGGCGGCTGTGGTGGATGGGTGGGTGGTGGGTTTAAGATGGCGGCTGTGGTGGATGGGTGGGTGGTGGGTTTAAGACGGCGGCTGTGGTGGATGGGTGGGTGGTGGGTTTAAGATGGCGGCTGTGGTGGATGGGTGGGTGGTGGGTTTAAGATGGCGGCTGTGGTGGATGGGTGGGTGGTGGGTTTAAGATGGCGGCTGTGGTGGATGGGTGGGTGGTGGATTTAAGATGGCGGCTGTGGTGGATGGCTGGGTGGTGGGTTTAAGATGGCGGCTGTGGTGGATGGGTGGGTGGTGGGTTTAAGATGGCGGCTGTGGTGGATGGGTGGGTGGTGGGTTTAAGATGGCGGATTGTAGAAAAACGTATAAAAGGAGGCGATTTTTAGGGGAGGGGAGTATTCATTGCACTACCTACCTGACTTACGTGACCAGCCTGCCTGCCTGCCTGCTTGCCTGCCTGTCTGCTTGCCTGCCTGTCTGCTTGCCTACCCGCTTGTATGACACGAAAGCATGAGACGTGGAGAAGATTTTCCCTGGGACCCAGCAGCACCTCCGGTTGAAGTCTTGTCTGAAGACGAGCGTGTCAGGGACATTTATCGACGTCACTGGGCTACCATACGCCATTGTTTTCACCGTGACCGACGTCTATTGGACTTGTATAACTATCGACTGCAGGACCTCACGTATTTGTCTACCTATGCCGAGAACATTTTCACAGATCAGGTGACAGCGTTCAAGTTGAATATCACATTCGGGTACATTTTACGGCACAAGGAGACGGACCAGCTGCGGTATTATTATCCCAGCAATAATACCTATGTGTTTGATCAGCCGTTCACGGTGACAGATGCGATTTCTCTGGAGCCACTCCTCGACCAATTGACTACGTTGGATCCATTGGAATGGGCCCGGTTGCAACGCCCCAATACCCAATGGCTTGTGGAAATGGTGACCAACGTCACATTTTTCGTCACCAAAATGAGAGATCATCCTATCGGTGCTCCTGTACTACTACCCCCGTGGTTGCTTCATCGAAAAGGCCTGTATGCATTAACAGGAGGGTCATATGGGCCCTACAAAGACCGGAAATGTCTGTTTCGGTGTTTGGCCGTGCATCTGGACGAGTGTAACCCCAAGCGTTGTGACAGAGTGGCCAATGACTATTGGCAACAGTATTTACAGCAGCAAGACTTGGATAAGCGGCACTTCCGTGGAGTTCCGTTCAAGAATTTGGATGACGTGAAAACACTGTTCAACATCAATATCTTTGTATACCGATTACGATGCGAGGAGGATACATTTGTGGCTGAATTGGTTCGTCGTTCAACAGAACGGTATGCTGCTACAATGAAAGTCAATGTGTTCGACGACAATGGCGTGAGTCATTTTTCGCTGATCTACAATATGAGCCAGTACGCTCAGTCTTTCAGTTGTACCCAATGCCATCGGGTGTTTCACCGTTCCAACCACTTACATCGCCACGAGAAAATCTGTGACAACAGTGTCAAGCGAGTATATCCGGGTGGTGTGTATCATAATGCGCCTACCATTTTCCAGGAACTGGCCGATGAGGGTGTGATCATACCGGATGTGGATCGTTATTTTCCCTACCGGGCGTGTTACGATTTTGAGGCCCTGTTGGAGCCCATGGACATGTTTTCAGCGAAAACGCAGTGGACGCAGCGCCATATTCCTCTGAGTGTCAGTATTTCCAGCAACGTACCTGGCTATGACGCTGCACCGGTATGTTTCGTGTCCACGGGGGATTCCCATGAGTTGATCATCCGCATGATGGGGTATTTAGAGGAAGTCAGTGCGGCTAGTACAGAACTATTGGTGTCCAAGTTCCAGGACGTACTGGACCAGCTGGACGATCGGATTCCTATACCGGGTGTAGCGTTTAGTGACGATGAAGAGTCCGAGTCCGAGTGGGAGTGGGAGCCCGAGTCGCAGCCCCTGCAGTCGCAGGATGTGCCTTTACCGAAACCGTATGCGGAGAAATTGAAAGTGCGCTTCCTACAATATCTAGCCAGTTACCGGTGCTAGGTTTCAATTCGGGACGCTATGATTTGAACATGGTGAAGGAATTTCTTTACCCCTACTTGGCCCAGTCGAATACCCTCAAGTCCGTCATCAAGAAGATCAATAATCATATGGCCCTCACTACCACATCACTGCATTTCCTGGATGTACGGAACTACTTAGCTCCTAATTGTAGCTATGATCAGTGGGTCAAGGCATATAACTGTGCACAAACCAAAGGGAGGTTCCCTTACACGTATATATCAACGCTCGATCGTTTGCAGGAAACACAGTTGCCACCCCGGCACGCCTTCTTTGATGATTTGAAGCAAGTGCAATGTCCGGAAGACACGTACCGGGAACTACAGCAGGTATGGAACGATCAACATATGCACACCTTGCGAGATTTCCTGATATGGTATAATAACCTAGATGTGGTTCCTTTCCTGGAAGCGGCCGAGAAAATGGTGCAACTTTTTCGTCGCCAAATGCACGTCGACATCTTCAAGGAGTGCTTGAGTTTACCGGGTCTGGCGCTTCGCCATCTTTTTCAAGAGTGTGCTACGTACTTCTCCCTGATACAGCAAAAAGATGCAGACATGCATGATTGTCTAAAGCAGAACATTGTCGGCGGACCGAGTCTTATTTTTCACCGTTATCACGAGAAGGACGTCACTACTCTCCCCAGTGGAAAACCCTGTGCTAAGATCATCGGTTTCGATGCGAATGCCTTGTACCTGTGGTCGCTGGCCCAACCTATGCCCAGTGGCCATTATACACGCTGGTTGGCGGAAGATCGGCATTTTACACCGCAACGTACACCCTACAAGCATCTGGCTGATCAGTGGTTGGATTGGGAAGCCTATCGACGGGGAATTTATATTCGACACCAAACCAACGCCACAGAGAAGCGCATAGGAGATCGTCGACTTCCCGTCGATGGGTTTGCCCTGGTGGGTAGCACACCTACCGTATTCCACTTTTACGGTTGCTATTGGCACGGCCACGGATGCCATTTCAGCGCTGGACGCTTCAACGAACGACGTGGAAAAACACCGGAAGAATTACGGGAAGAAGTGGTGGAGAACGGTGATTATGTGAAAGAGAGAGGATACCATCTGATTGAAATGTGGGAGTGTGAATTTCACACGATGTGCCAGGCCCTGCCCCATTTACGACGTTTCCTAAAAGAGCGCGAGTACCCCTTGAGTCGTCGACGACTTCTGAGTCTGCCACAGATGTTCGACGCCATTCGTTCGGGGGACCTCTACGGCTTTGTCGAATGTGATTTGCATGTTCCCGACACTCTCAAGCCTCTCTTCGCCCAGTGCCCTCCCATCTTTAAGAACACGCTGGTGGGTCGGGCCGATATTGGGGACACCATGAGGACCTATGCGGAGCAACACGAGTGTTTGCCTCAACCTCGACGGATGTTGATTGGTAGTATGTGGGCCGAGAAAATCTTGCTGGGCACTCCCTTACTGCAGTGGTACATGAACCACGGTTTGGAAATTACCCAAATATATCAAGTGATACAGTACGTACCCGACGCTTGTTTTGCGGAGAATGCTGACATCGTGACGTCGGCCCGTCGTCAAGGTGATGAATACCCGAGTGAGGCCATCATCGGTGAATGTTGGAAGTTGACGGGCAATGGTTATTATGGAAAAACGGTTACGAACCAGGATAAGCACGTCAACGTGAACATTTGTACTACTGTCCAAGCCCGCAAAAAAGTGAATTCTCCTCTGTTTCGGTCCGTGGAGGTCGATGACGACACCTATGAAGTCACTTCAGCCAAGAAGACTATCCGTTACAACCTACCCCTGCAGATTGGATGTATGGTATATCAGGTGGCCAAGCTGAGGATGCTGCAGTTTCTGTATGATTTCATGGGTGTGTATTTTAACCATCAGACTGGCAACTCATGGAGATGGATACGGACTCGGCCTACATGGCCGTCTCTAATGCGGATTGGGAGTCCCTGGTGAAACCGGAGTTACGTACCCAGTATGAAGCGGAACGCGACCAGTGGCTACCTCGACGTGACCATTACCAGTACGATAAGCGTACGCCGGGCCTGTTCGAGCTGGAGTGGAGTGGAGATGCTATGATTGGTCTCTCCTCCAAGACGTATTACTGTTACGGAGGAGGAGACCAAAATAAGTTTAGCTGCAAAGGGGTGAGCCGGCGCGATCCCAACATCGATAAAGCCTTGTACTTGAACGTGCTGCAAAGCCAGGCCAGTGTGAGTGGTACTAACCGAGGATTTCGGGTGGTGGATCACCAGATGCGGACGTACATTCAGCAACGAGACGCCTTTACTTTCTTTTACCCGAAACGGAAAGTGTTGACCGATGGTGTGAGCACCACTAACTTGGACTTGTGAACAATGTCGAACTATAACTGTTGATACACAAATGTAAAAGTCAGGATGGCCGAGTGGTCTAAGGCGCCGGTATTAAGTGCTGGTCGGCGAAGAGCTGGCGTAGGTTCGAATCCTACTCCTGACAGAACTTTTTTGTACCTTAATCCTACCACCACTACTACTATTCTATTTGTATCTATTCTATACCTTCTTGTGGACTTAAATAAAAAAAAAAAGTCAAACCCCCATCATTTTTTGTGTTTTTTCATCAATTTTTATTCAACATCAATGAACGTCAGAACAACAACGTCATAACAATAACGTGATAATAAAAAAACAAGTGGCCTGCGCGCAGTGCATTTTTAAGTTAACCAGAGAAATGGAGCATGCACATTAAAACGAGAGGCCGTCCAGTCATAGACGAGGACATCACGGTGTTCTGGGCTTGAATTAATTACAAGCCCCTTGTTCTGGGCTTCAGTTTTCACGTGGTTGTTCTCACGTTGTTGTTGTCCACTGAATAAAAAAAAAAAAAAATGAGATCTCACCAAAAAACCCTGTCTTGTGTGTTTTATTCCTAATGCATCTGAAGATTCAGTGAAACTGAAATCAGTGGTGTAGGATGGGGCCAAAATATCACCCATCAAGGTTAGAATGCAAGCGCACTATAGTGAAAAATAGAGAGCCAATGAAATCAGCCCACAGACCAAGTACGTGTATTTGGTCTAGGTTTGGAGCGGGCATTTCATTGAGGTACGTGTATACGGTGAGTGAAGAGACTCGTCCAACACGTATAGATTATGACTATAAGTTCTTTGTATTCTCCGAACCTTGCCGAAAGGGAGACCGTTTGACAGGTGACCTTTTGATCCGCGCGTGCGCCCTGCCGGGGATGACGCGCACTTCCGGACAACCCGCGTGATGACGCGCGCGCCGCTCGCGCTGGGGGGCGCCGGGGCGGGGCCGCGCCGGGAAAAACAAAACCCGGAGGGTTGAACATACGGACGTCTAAGAGGAAACATTAGGAACTCTTCTATGTTTGGAGGTAGTTTTAGTGAAAAACCCGGAAGTGACGTCACAACCCCCACGTGACCTGCGTATATACTCCTGTAAAATAGAGCCGATTTTATTTCTTTGGAAGGGGCAAAGTCAATAGGACTTGCGCTTTTTATACTACTAAACTGTGAAGTAGATTACATCTTACATAGGCCTTAAGGCCGTGATATGCATATGAAGTATTCTGGGGCATGGTCAGTACTTCCCAATTTTCCCTTCGTCTACTACTCGCCGATTTTTTTATTTTTTTATTTTTTTTTTATTATTATTATTATTTATTTATTATTTTTATTTATTTATTTTTTATTTTTTTTCTCCGTTTTATTGTCAAATGCAGGTATTCAAATGATTTGACAAATGATAGCGTACAAACGATGTAAACATAGGGAAAATTATTTGAGAAATTGTAGTTTGTTTCAATCAGCTGGTATGCAAAAGAATCTCATAGCGGCGTTCCAGGACAGCTTCAACACTGGACGCAAATTGTTTCCTGCAAGATAATAAAATAAAAAATAATAAGGGGAGAAAAAAGTCTGCGCAGGTGGGACTCGAACCCAGGTATTCTCGATCAACAGCTCAATGCGTTTCCATTGAGCCACGACCATGTTGTTGCTTTATAAAGATGTTAACTTCAACCAGAGTTGTATGGTTGGAATAATTCATTTGTTCATTTGAATTAACGTGGTACTACCACGATAAAAAACATGCTAAAAAAAAAAATAACCAGGCCCAACCCAAAGATAATATATGCCACCCTACGCTACGTAACTGTTGCTAAAACCATATAAGGGGGTTCCCGGTAAATTTGAACAAATGATGACGTCATGACCGAAATATCAACAACGCAGTTTCCACCGAGGCCGTGTCTTGGCCAAAACCGATAATGTCGGTGTGAATTTCAATGGATGTAGGCGAAATAAACGTAAGCTATCCTTCTATCACACACAAACTCATGTTGGCCGCTCTCAAATTTTCGTACAGGCCTTATTGCGAGAACTTGTGCGAGACGTGTGCACGAAAACTACGTGCGAAATCAGGCCTATTTTCTCATCGCATGGGCGGAAACAACTGCCGATCTAAGGAAAAATATTACCTCAAAGGCAGCAACCGAATTAGCAATGTAAGCCTGAACAATTATATTTTCAATGAATACAAGGTTGTCTTGAGAAATATATCTCAAAATATGATTAATTAATGATTTTCCATCATGACAAACGAAAAACCGGCTTCCAACAAATATGGCGGCGGGTATTCGAAGCTCGAAGTCAGAAAATTGCCAAACTTCAAAAATTCAGATCTCATCAACCAGAACGTCTTATGTGCTCACAGTTATTGACAATATCGTAAAATATGTATACTTGCTAACCTTAGTTGGATTCGTCATGAAATTATTTAGGAATAAGTAATTCGGGCACTTTTTGTGACATAGCAAAACGAAGATGACAGCCGTTTCCCTTTTCGCTGCGATGGTTTACACGAAAAACCGGCTCAGTTATAAAAATCCATATCTCCGTAAATTTTAAATGTCCAAACTTTTTACGTCAAGACAATATTCTCTTATATGTGTACTTCCTATTTCCCGCAGGAATTTATGCAATATAAATTTTATCTCTGTATCCATTGTCTTTTATATTATTTTGTTATTATTATGGCATTTGCCATACTCTATATGTGAGAGAATAGAACTTTATTTATGCTAATCAAAGCGCCCGCAAGGAGTCAACAATCAAAACATTACAAAAATTCCAACATTACCTATCAAAACAGCCCACCCCTCATTTTGCTCACTCCCTCCCCATACCCGAGATACATACCACTAAACAATATATCATGTAATATACAAGTACCATGGTTTATATTTTGTTTTGCTTACTGCTGGTGTCACTTGGGAAGATAGACACTTTATGTAGGAACTCAGCTACAGCTAAACAAATCAGTGGACTCTCATTGCTAAGTATCCAGGTAAATTGAGTCGAGCAATAAAAAGAATTGAATTGACTTGTTTGTATTATTGAAATTACCTTGTATACGTAATATATAGTAATTGTTCACCTGAATAAAACATTGTTTCACGTTCTATCAGAATTCACGCATTATTTATTTGTAGCCGAAAAATAATGTTTTCATAAAACTGAAAAATCTTTCAGACTTTCAAGGAGGGCCCCTTGAAGACTGTCGAATTATCCACACCACCCCAAATTTATAAGCCAGTCACACGTGCACTCGCAACAATTCGCAACAGTGTAATGAAATGTGTTCATTTTTTAGGCGCTCATTTTCTACGACCTATACAGCCAACGTGGTTTATTAATATGCACACACATATGTTTTTCTTATAGTTCATTGGCTGAACACCCTCTGTTTTGCCACACCCACCCCACGTGGGTGTATGGGAGGGAGAAATTCATCTACCGTCACACCCCAGAAACAGAAAACCGCTGGGGTGTCGACACCATGACACCAGGAAGAGCCAGGAAACATGTGTGTGTGTGCCGTTGGCCGAAATCATTAGCTTGATAGTTTAGTGCGTTCATTTCATTCATGTGGTAAACTGAAGACCGGATTTATACCGATGGAAATATCTGTGAATTTCGAAAAAATCCGTGACAAGCCAAGAAACAGAAAACCGCTGGGATGTCGACACCAAACCAGGGAGCATGTGTGTGCCGCTGACCAAAATCATTAGCTTCATAGTTTAGTGCGTTCATTTCATCCATGTGGTATACTGAACACCGGATTTACCGATGGAAATATCTGTGAATTTCGAAAAAATATATATGGAATGAGATTCGTGGTGATACCCATATTTTTTAGGATACGAATGCATCGTGATGAAGGCTTCATGGTGTGTTATACCCACCTAGGAAAAAAACCAGCCCCCAGATATGCATCAAACGTCCGGGAGTATGGAATATAGGTATACATCTGGACTAAACTCTTTTATCAGGTAAGCTAGACTTTAGTACTATACTTGCGTTGAAACCCATGCAGACAACCTATTCAAATTTCAATGCATTGGCAACATAGCGTCGCACGAAATACACGCGCCCCTGTTGACCAGGATTTTTTTATACTCCCACAACAACAGACAATTTGAAGACAATTTTCTAGCGGGGTGTTTTCTTGAACATAATTGCTGTAATATACTCTTCTTTTTGTTGACGCTAAATATAGGGGAGAAAATGGCAACATTGTGACCAAACCATAACAGTTGACAGCTGTAAAAATAGATACCGTGGCATAAAATGAGAGAGAGAGAGAGAGAGAACATTTCAATCTGCCAATTTTCGAGATGAGAATTTTTTCTTGACGAAATAGAAATGAACGCGAATCTATATTCTACAAAACATTTTTTCTTGACGAAATAGAAATGAACGCGAATCTATATTCTACAAAACATTTTTTCTTGACGAAATAGAAATGAACGCGAATCTATATTCTACAAAACACTAGAAAATATTAGCGTAGATGAATTTTTTTAGACTCATTTTAGACTGTTTTGTGCTTTCATCGAAAGTGAAAACACATCTCGAAAAGTGTGTAGCAGTGTCGATATAAATCTTCAACCTAGATGTAAAAATAGATACCGTGGCATAAATTAGAGAGAGCATTTCAGTACACCTCAAAAAAATGAAACCTGGACGGGTATCCTTCATCTCGAGGGTAGCAAGTTCGATTCTTGCTTTCATTATGTCAGTATGTGTTGGACATGTGATCTTTAAATTTTATTATCATCAATACACCTAAACGGTATAGTTCAACCCCACCCCCAGCCCAACCGATGCCCCCTCCCCTAAGCTTCACTTTGATACCTCACTCGACCCCATCGGACCATTTTATCTAGGGACTACTTTTTCTCCGCGGAGGCGACCGCATCACCGCCAGACATGACCTCATCCCCGCGGAGGAATACACAGAAAAAGAATCACCACAGCCGCCATCTTAAACCCACCACCCACCCATCCACCACCACCACAGCCGCCATCTTAAACCCACCACCCACCCATCCACCACCACAGCCGCCATCTTAAACCCACCACCCACCCATCCACCACAGCCGCCATCTTAAACCCACCACCCACCCATCCACTGACACTTGGCTCTTCAGGCCACCACCCACCCGTCACACACATGCACTGCATCTTGAGCCTGCCACCCATCCACCACAGCCGCCATCTTAAACCCACCACCCACCCAACCACCACAGCCGCCATCTTAAACCCACCACCCACCCATCCACCACAGCCGCCATCTTAAACCCACCACCCACCCATCCACCACAGCCGCCATCTTAAATCCACCACCCACCCATCCACCACAGCCGCCATCTTAAACCCACCACCCACCCATCCACCACAGCCGCCATCTTAAACCCACCACCAACCCATCCACCACAGCCGCCATCTTAAACCCACCACCCACCCATCCACCACAGCCGCCATCTTAAACCCACCACCCACCCATCCACCACAGCCGCCATCGTAAACCCACCACCCACCCATCCACCACAGCCGCCATCTTAAACCCACCACCCACCCATCCACCATCTTAAACCCACCACCCACCCATCCACCACAGCCGCCATCTTAAACCCACCACCCACCCATCCACCACAGCCGCCATCTTAAACCCACCACCCACCCATCCACCACAGCCGCCATCTTAAACCCACCACCCACCCATCCACCACAGCCGCCATCTTAAACCCACCACCCACCCATCCACCACAGCCGCCATCTTAAACCCACCACCCACCCATCCACCACAGCCGCCATCTTAAACCCACCACCCACCCATCCACCACAGCCGCCATCTTAAACCCACCACCCACCCATCCACCACAGCCGCCATCTTAAACCCACCACCCACCCATCCACCACCACACATGACCCCATGTGACACAATACTCGCTTCTGATTGGCTGATTGGTCTTTCTGCCGGAACTATGCACTCATTGACCTTTTGTCACCCTCCCGTGACCTCCCTAATATGCAAATTTCTGAGGTCAATAGACCTTCAAATACGCTTTGTATACTACTGATATATATATTTATTGAACAAATGTGGATTGTTAAAGCATAGGCCTATAGATCTTGCCCCTAGACAGTCTAATAATTTAAATGTCACCCATTAAAGTATACAAAATGTGTATATCTTTAGACTGGCTATGTTTGCTCTAGCTGGTCCGGTTTTGCCTTTTACAATTTTGCATCTTTGTGTGTTGTTTTCTATCTTTCAGGTTTTCACCTCAGTACATTGGGCGGTGTAAATATCGGAGAAAACATCAGAAGAATGCTGGGGCAACTGGGGACCAACACGCTGTGGTCCTTTCACAGCCTTAAGGGGATGAAAGGCAAAGGTTCTCTGCAGGATTTGGTCATTTACCGGGTGTTAATCAGTAAGTTTACTTTGAAGTGATTGATCAGTAACTCATCTTCGTGTATGCCCACCAGTGCCAGACCAGAGGTATAGCTTTCACAATGGTGTCATAGTTTAAATATTCTCATAACTGCCTTACATACAAGAATCATTTATATTATATTTAGTATAGTAATATGCATTTTAGTGCTCCTAAAATCTCTTTTGGTTGTTTTGTTTCCATTGAAAACTAGTTCAGCCTGAATATGCTTGAGTGTTGATTGGTGGACATAGTTCATCAAGATTTGTATATTATATCTAGTGCATAGACCTGCAATCCATTACTGAAATAAAATTTGAATTGAATAATATAATATTCAGTTTCTTTTCAATATTTCAGAAGCCTGCATGGGGAATTTTGAAGCGGCCAAGGTGGACGACATAGAGGAAGCGATTGCAAATACACTGAAGTATGCTCCTCACAAACAAAGTGGACCAAAATATTAGACACCCGCTGGGAAGAAGAGCAATGGCACCAAGGATCAGTTCAATGAGAACATGTTTGACCTCTCCGCATCTGATGAAGAACGTCAACGTTAAATACTCAGGGTTCCAGTGGATATATAATCCTGGAAATTCGTGAAATTCTGACTGGACTTCTGTTTGAACCTTTATTGTTGGTCGGAGCATACTTAAAGAACTGATAGGGGGAGAAGAGTGCCAGCTTCAAAATTAATTACAATAAATCACCTCTTTACCTAAGAATTGTGTTGCTTCAACTATCATTCAGTGATACTTGTTCTATAGAGTTGGAATTACCTGCCCAATTTCAATACAAATTGAAGGGGGGTTGGAGGTGTAGAAGAAGAGGAATAAATCCTGGAAAGGTTTTAACCGCACATACAGAATTTTGGAGCTAAAGTGATTAAAAGGGGGTTTTTTCTTCAGATTTATGCTTGTTGTACTTTAAGTGGGTGAACCCAAGATACCCTTAAAGTTCCATTGTCAATGTTCTTGACAATTTTATCAAAACGTTCGATCAGAACGTTGTGGTAAAATCTAGAAAACTCCCAAGAGATCGCGTTGCTGCAACGTTTTCCACAACGTTGTCACAACCAAAGTGTCGCAATGTTATCATAACGTTAAATTCTAACGTCCAACCACAACGTTAGGGAACATCTAGAAAACTCCACAAGATCACGTTGCTGCAACGTTTTACCACAACACCGTCACAACAAAAGTGTCACAACGTTATCATAACGTTAAATTCTAACGTCCAACCACAACGTTAGGGAACATCTACAAAACTCCACAAGATCACGTTGCTACAACGTTTTATCACAACGTTGCCACAACGAAAGTGTAACGTTGTCACAATTTCCAGAAATCGATACCACGTGACTTCGTCAGCCAATCAGCTAAAGTCTACCGACGTAACCCCAACGTAACTCGCCATTTTCGAGTCATGTGATGAACTACTTGTTCAAAATTTCAGATCCGCCACACCTCTTGGATACGAAAGTTATACATACCTATATATTTTGTAAGCCCAGGCAATATCTGTTTCAGAAGTGGTATGAAAACCTGTAATTTATCAGATTTCTCGAGTCTGTTCTCCGCCGGATGAAGGCCGAACAGAATCCGGTAAAGTACCGGATATCGCTCCGCGATAATGGAGACACACGATTCGCAAGCCATCTTATGGATGGTGAAGTGTACGCAAATGGCTGGAAAGCTCTAATCATGGGCTTGCCCACTCAACCGGATGTGAATACGCTACTGTTACAGGATGTATATAAATCTATTTTCACCTTCAATTCTGTGAACCTGCTCGATCAGGAAGTGTCAGGACCATTTCTGAGTAGCACTATACCGGTACAACAACATTACACTACTTCTAAACTGTTACGGCGTGTATCCTGTTTCTTTTCACTCTAATGCCGGATTCATGATATAAATGTCGTTATTATGATGGCCGAGAGGGGCCATCACACTTCGCCCTCAAGAAGTATGGGGCGAAGTCGCGATAGTACGAAGACGCGAAGCGATAATGCGAAGTCGCGAAGCGATAATGCGAAGACGCGAAGCGATAATGCGAAGTCGCGAAGCGATAATGCGAAGACGCGAAGCGATATTGCGACGACGCGAAGCGATAACGCGAAGACGCGAAGCGATAACGCGAAGACGCGAAGCGATAATGCGAAGACGCGAAGCGATATTGCGAAGTCGCGAAGCGATAGTACGAAGCGAAGCGCGAAGTCGCGAAGCGAAGTGCGAAGTCACGAAGCGAAGCGCGAAGTCGCGAAGCGAAGTGCGAAGTCACGAAGTTGCGAAGTCGCGAAGCGAAGTCGCGAAGCGATGCGCGAAGTCGCGAAGCGATACGCGAAGTCGCGAAGCGATGCGCGAAGTGGTATGAAAGAAATCACTGCGCATGTCACGCTCAATTCGGAACGAGGCTTCACTCAGCACTGTTGATATCGGTCGAATTTCAGGTATAATTTCAAATTTATCACATTAATATTGATTGCTGTTGTACCACAATAAGAGTTAGATTGCGCAAACATCTATGTTTACTAGGAAATATTTTAGTTACAATACATCGAAAATGAATAGCGTTTTACCAGGAAATATTACACTAACCACACACCAATATAGATAGGGATTTACTGGGAGATGCTATTGTATAACCATAAGCCAAATATATTGATTTACTAGGGACTGGAGAGAGCTACGAAAGTATTGAATGATGGGTACTCTCTGCTTTGCTGGTATACATTTGCATATACTACTTCTGTAGTCATTGTTTTCCCATGCTATGATGGCCGAGAGGGGCCATCGTACTTCGCCCTCAAGAAGTATGGGGCGAAGTCGCGATAGTACGAAGACGCGAAGCGATAATGCGAAGTCGCGAAGCGATACGCGAAGTCGCGAAGCCGCGAAGCGATATTGCGAAGTCGCGAAGCGATAATGCGAAGACGCGAAGCGATATTGCGAAGTCGCGAAGCGATAACGCGAAGACGCGAAGCGATAACGCGAAGACGCGAAGCGAAAGACGCGAAGCGATAACGCGAAGACGCGAAGCGATAATGCGAAGACGCGAAGCGATAGTGCGAAGTCGCGAAGCGATAGTGCGAAGCGCGAAGTCGCGAAGCGATGCGCGAAGTCGCGAAGCGATACGCGAAGTGGTATGAAAGAAATCACTGCGCATGTCACGCTCAATTCGGAACGAGGCTTCACTCAGACTGTCGAATTTCAGGTATAATTTCAGATTTATCACATTAATATTGATTGCTGTTGTACCACAATAAGAGTTAGATTGCTATAATGGCTATGTTTACGCAAACATCTATTTTCCTAAATGTATTTCAACCATTAACAGAATGATTTCCTCTCCATTTACAGGATACAACTGAATGCAGGGCTTATTTTCCCACCCCCACATTCTCATTGTTTGATTTCTTATCCTGAATTTCATATATATTCCAGTTGCAAAGCTAATAAAGTGAACTGTTAAATTTCACAGTTTCTACAGCTTCGAATTATAGTTACTGAACCTTTATTTCCACAAGTAAATATCCCCAGACAGCGACTTAAGGGTGAAAGAGGGTAAGTGTGGGCGGGTGAGATGGATAATTCAATGCAGTAACCAGCCTGTTCACTACAATCGATCCTAGTTTGCTGGAAATGGCAATCTGGTCATTGTCGTATAAATTAAACTATTTAATGATACTCCTCATCTACAGATTGTGTTTATGGGTTGTTCTGTATTTTTTCTGTTAACAAGTTATATCTTGAGATAAAACAAGAAGAAATACAAAACAAAATATACAGTTTTTTTTATGTTTTTCATGATATATCATATATATCGTATAATGTAGAACATTCAAACCCGGTTATATTTTCTTTGCATGTAATAAATTATGAGTAGACACTCGATTATAGTCCGCATACTCAGTTTACTACCTAGAAATATAGTTCTTGCATTTCATTCATGACAATTTCAATAAAATGACAGGAACGTGTGTTTCATTGTGGCAATACAACGGCTACAGTTGTATATACCGTGCTACACCCGCCTGGTAGAATAGCATGGGAAAACAATGACTACAGAAGTAGTATATGCAAATGTATACCAGCAAAGCAGAGAGTACCCATCATTCAATACTTTCGTAGTTCTCTCCAGTCCCCAGTAAATCAATATATTTGGCTTATGGTTATACAATAGCATTTCCCAGTAAATCCCTATCTATATTGGTGTGTGGTTAGTGTAATATTTCCTGGTAAAACGCTATTCATTTTCGATGTATTGTAACTAAAATATTTCCTAGTAAACATGAAAGAGGGTAAGTGTGGGCAATCAATATTAATGTGATAAATTTGAAATTATACCTGAAATTCGACAGTCAACCGATATCAACGGTGCTGAGTGAAACCTCGTTCCGAATTGAGCGTGACATGCGCAGTGATTTCTTTCATACCACTTCGCGTATCGCTTCGCGACTTCGCGTATCGCTTCTCGACTTCGCGTATCGCTTCGCGACTTCGCGTATCGCTTCGCGACTTCGCGTATCGCTTCGCGACTTCGCGCATCGCTTCGCGACTTCGCAACTTCGCGACTTCGCGTATCGCTTCGCGACTTTGCGTATCGCTTCGCGACTTCGCGCATCGCTTCGCGGCTTCGCAACTTCGCGACTTCGCGTATCGCTTCGCGACTTCGCGTATCGCTTCGCGACTTCGCGTATCGCTTCGCGACTTCGCGCATCGCTTCGCGACTTCGCGCTTCACTTCGTACTATCGCTTCGCGCCTTCGCACTATCGCTTCGCGTCTTCGCATTATCGCTTCGCGTCTTCGCGTTATCGCTTCGCGTCTTCGCGTTATCGCTTCACGTCTTCGCGTTATCGCTTCGCGTCTTCGCGTTATCGCTTCGCGTCTTCGTATTATCGCTTCGCGGCTTCGCGACTTCGCGTATCGCTTCGCGACTTCGCGTATCGCTTCGCGACTTCGCGCATCGCTTCGCGACTTCGCGTATCGCTTCGCGACTTCGCGTATCGCTTCGCGACTTCGCGCATCGCTTCGCGACTTCGCGCATCACTTCGCGACTTCGCGCATCGCTTCGCGACTTCGCGTATCGCTTCGCGACTTCGCGTATCGCTTCGCGACTTCGCGCATCGCTTCGCGACTTCGCAACTTCGTGACTTCGCACTTTGATTCGCGACTTCGCGTATCGCTTCCCGACTTCGCGTATCGCTTCGCGACTTCGCGTATCGCTTCGCGACTTCGCGCATCGCTTCGCGACTTCGCGCATCGCTTCGCGACTTCGCGTATCGCTTCGCGACTTCGCGCATCGCTTCGCGACTTCGCGCTTCGCTTCGCGACTTCGCAACTTCCTGACTTCGCACTTCGCTTCGCGACTTCGCGCTTCGCTTCGTACTATCGCTTCGCGACTTCGCAATATCGCTTCGCGTCTTCGCATTATCGCTTCGCGACTTCGCCCCATACTTCTTGAGGGCGAAGTGCGATGGCCCCTCTCGGCCATCATACGTTATTCCTTAGACAAAAAATTTGCCCAGATGCAGGTGCATTGACGCGTGACTTCCGGCATCAATGTGTGGTTCCTTACCTGCCTACACACCTACAGCAGATTTTTAACTATGCATGGATAGCTGGTGTAACTGCGATAAATAGATATCAAATTATCCTACTATACCAGGAAAGGAGCAACTGATAATAATTTTGGCAACTTCAGGTCGAAAATAGTCATCTGTTCTCATTGATTAAAATATTTCCTATGCTCTGGGCATAGGCGAGATAGGACAAGCACGAAAAACAATTTCATACCGGGAGTTACGCGTCAATGCATTTGCCTCAGTGTCGGGGCAAATCTTTTGTCTAAAGATTAACGTCAATTATATCGGGAATCGGGGATTATTATTCAGACCAACATCCATCAATGAAATACGATAATTTCATCCGGGGTTTGCACTATTGATACTACTATCTTGTCACCATAGCAGCGGGTGGTGCAGTGACGCGTGGTTGACCGCATGGGTTTCGGTCCGTTAATCGGGGCGCTTTGCTATCTCTTCAACCTAGAAAATAATTGTAATCGATGATAACTGAACTATTCTCGACCTGAAGTTGCCAAAATTATCATAATATATATAAGCTGATTTATCCTTTCTGGGGAAAATAGTCGGAAAATTGTATCCATATTTATCATATTTACACCAGTAATCAATAGTTAAGCAACCGCCTCAGGTTAAAGAGACAGCTTTTCTACTACTATTCTCCTTCTCCCCCTTTTTCACTCGACTTTCGTTATTCATGAATTCCAGCGTGACGGAATTACAAGGTATTCATGTTTTTAGTTATTCTGAACCCCTGTTATTATTCGTCCATGGTAACATTTGTTTTCGAATATCATTTTCCTAACCCTGATAATAAGAACTGTACGATGAGAGAAAAAAAAAGGGAAATTGTTTTCTATCTGGTCATGTGACATTCGAATACCGCGTGACGGAATTACAGTGAAGTAACCTCCTTATGAAGACGTGTCGGTTACATGTATATTCCTTCAAAACTCGAATGTTTCTCATTTCAGGCGATATTTTATTCGAATCCTGAGCACCTGGACTACATTATATCTGATTTCCGTTAAGTAAAGTTTCAAATTGATAAATGTGGTTAAGCAAATCTGCTTGACGGAATTACATTTTGGTCCATGTTTTGAGGAGTTGCGATTTTTCCTATTTTACAAGTTCGGATTTTACCCCTCTGCAAAATTCTGAAGACAGACCCAAACACATGAATTCTGTTGTCATGTACCCGACAATGCGCGTATATTCGATTGAATGTGAAAGAGCGATAATGACTGGTCAACAACATGGGCAAAATTGTCCAGAAATAACACAACCGACATTTTGAATTACGTGACGGAATTACATTTTGGTTACGGTTTTCGTGGAATTCATGTATTTAGTTCCTCAGCTTTCGAACAACTTGACCGACTCCTTTCATCAGGGTAACTGCGGATTTAGGCTGATTTGGCGTATCAAAACTGAGCTCGGTAGGTCGAATGTGAGAAACGATATGCCAGTTAAAACAGTTCGAAGGTCAAGGTCGCCACTCCCCCCGAACAGAAATTATTGAAAACATTGTTTATGCTATTACTCTAGTCCAAAAATATAGATCGTGATCTGAAAACTCACGCTTATGGAAAACAAGAAAACTACTGAGGTCAAATGTCAAAGGTCAAGATCACTGAGATAATAAAATCTGAAAACCATTCCATTAGTGGGAGGCGATATATCGGGTACCAAGATTGAGGTCAGAATGTCAAGGGTAAAGGTCTTAGATTTCGTTTTAATAACGTGCTTCATGGTGCCAAATTATGCTCTTGTTCCTGCTGTAGTTTTTTCCTCGTATTTGTTAGATTACAGATTCACATTTTATTTTTGACTGTTTGCCTTCCATACATGAATTTATTTATAGCCCACAGGATGTTCAGCATTGTATTCCTGGGTCGCACTTGAAGAATTGCGTCGCCTGTGAGAGCCATCACTCGACTTTCATTATCATAGCGTGAATACTGCAGAAGGTCCGTACGCATTCAAGCAGAGGGAATCGCCGTGAATAGACACAGACTTATCTTTGGTTGAAGATTTTGATTATCTACGGTTATCATGGGTGTTCGTGGGAATGTTTTCACCCTCGTGTGTGTAACTGTAGCAGGTCTGTCTATGTCAGCACAGACGGAGTCCAGACAATCAGGAGTACTAGACGAGACTCACTTCACTCCAAGCGGGTGCCAGATTCAACCGGGTCCAGGACTATCATGCTACAAGTTAATGCCTTCGACGGTCTAAGGCGTCTGAAAAGTCTAAACCTCGGGTTCAACAAACTACCACTGAGTAAGGATACGTACACACCACCTCTAATGCGAAACATGCCGAACCTTGAAATCCTTCACATAGAAGGTAACACAGATGCCACAAGTGTGTCAGTACTTGAGGAACCTTCTTGTCCCCATACAGCTTTACAGGAAATGAGAGATCTAAGAGAACTTTACACGGACATTCCCCCAAATATCAAATTGGGAGATTGCTTTGGGAAGCTGCGTCATCTACAGACGTTATCATCAGGTAGTACGTGGTACGGATGCAATTTGAACAAGATAACTAATTCCACATTTGATGGGTTTGGATCGGTATTGCGCGAGTTGCGTTTGATTTACTGTCGAATTACTGATATTGAAACCAATGCCTTCGAACCTCTGCACGGACTATCCACCTTGGATCTTACCTATAATGAGGATTTGACTCTAAATATAGCATTGGCCAGTTTATATAGCTTACAGGGTAGAAATATGAGCGAGATAAGTCTACAACACGTGAACTCAGTAGATACAAAATATGAAAATTTTCAGTTGTCAGCGAATAATACAAAGTACCTGAAGAACATATGTGTGAAATATATCGATGTTTCCTCTAACTTTATATCTGTACTCGACGAAAAGTATCCACTGATATTCGAGAATCCATATTGCCTACTAAAGTTCCGGATGCAAAAACACGCCATCAGAGCAATATCTACAAGATTTGTACTCTTCTTATTTCTAACCACGAGGCACTTGGAATTGCTCGACGTCAGCGGTGGGTTTTCTCAGCAACCTGATAGCAATCTCATCAACGGAAACAAACAGAACAGAAATGTGTGGAAAAGGAATTCGTGGAACGTGTCATTTCCCCATTCAGTGATTTCACTGAACGTTAGTCGCCTGATGACGTGGAGAACCTGCGATAATATAGCATTCACAGGCGCACAGCGTCTACGGAATCTGGACGTATCTTATAACTCCATAACAGATTGCCGATGTTTTATCACGGGATTTGAGGACTTAGTGAACTTCAATATATCCGGATCCGACTGTTCACTGATCTCTCCAATATTCTTCCAGAATTTTTCAAATCTGAAAACCTTAACATTTCGAGAATCAAGACTGAATATTGGCCTAGAAAAATACCAAAAAGGTGATATATTTCATTGGCTAACCCGGTTGCTCTACATTGATCTATCAAGAAACGATTTTCTTCGAATTCATCCCGATATTTTCAAGCCCATGTTAAATTTATCATCGGTATATTTACAAAACAATAAATTTCAGTCAGTTCCTGCTGCTGTGCTCAATGTCCCCAACCTTCGTTTTCTTGACCTTTCTGACAACGTCATTTCGTACCTTCAACCGGAAGAGATGGGACATTTCGATAAGCTGAATTTAGAAGCTATAAAACAAGACTCCAGATTTGTCCTGGATATATCTAGGAACCCTTTACTGTGCACATGTGAAACTTTACGTTTTGTGGATTGGGTTCTTAATACTGACGTTGACTTGGTTAGGGGTGAATATCTTAACTGTACTGTCACAAATGGAACAACTGTGACATTCTACGCCTTCAAAAATGAGCTGAAAGATTTAAAAATCAGCTGTGTCAGTCGATTTTGGATCATTTTTTCTATAGTTGCCTGTTCAATTGTGGTTTTGCTCGTTGTTTTCAGCGCATCGGCCTACCGTTTCAGATGGCACATTCGATACTGGTTCTTCACTCAATGTCGGAACGGTTACGATCCCATAGCGCGCGAATTCGAATTTGACGGATTTGTGTGCTACAATCATCACGATTACCGATGGGTGGTTCACAGTCTCCGGCCGTTTCTCGAGGAAGGTAAGAATCAGTGTAAACTCTGCCTTCATCACAGAGACTTTCCTGTCGGGCAGCCGATACAACAAAACATCGTGGACGCCATCAACGTGAGTAGAAAAATTTTGTTGGTGATAACAGAAAAGTTTGTAACCTGTGACTGGGGCGAGTATGAGATCGAGATGGCAGGCATGAGATCCGTCAGAGAAGGGGGAGACAACCTGATGATAGCCATACTTCTCGAGGACATTCCCGTCAGACAGATGCCCAAAGTTGTCCTCAATCTCTGGCACCGGATAACTTTCCTGGTTTGGTCGGACAGTCCTCCAGAACGAAAGATATTCTGGGAACGACTCGAAAAGGCTATGAAAAAATGATAAAGCATTTTTCAGTGAACACAGTCCAGTAAACTACGAATTTCAATAACGTTACCAGATTGAGTAACAAAATGCCGACTTCATATGTGCTGTTACTGGAAACAATAACAATACTCTAACCGTGTTAATGTATGTTGTTGTTGTTGTTAAGGTTAATCGATTCCTGATGATTTATTATCACGATTTAACCCTACCAGGCCTGGTTGGGGGGTGGGGGAGGGGGGGGGGTGGCATTATGTCCTTCTACCAAACTTTCTATCCTATCGCCGGAACGACAAAAACTCCGTGACTTTGTAGCTTATCATATTGGGGTCATTTTGAGCCTACTTGCCTGATACCCCGTGCAGAGGATCATATGAAAATTTTAATTGGCTGTGATGTTTGGTACCAGAAAAGTGACGTTTTCGTCATTTTTCTTTCAAATTTCTGCTTTTCTGCCAGGAAAAGTGGACAAAAACGTTTTTTCGCATCAGACTATTATTCGCTAATTTATCATGCAGTTTTTGCGAAGAAATGACATGAATGACAGAAATCTGACCGAAAAATCGACCCCAAAATGTCATTTTGAAAATGACCTCACTGTGACGTCATCACAGCGGCCATATTGGATTTTCGCTACGTTTTCTGATAGAGCTTCACTCACGGATATAGTGTGGTAAGTTTCAGCCCCCTAGCTCAAGGGGTAAGAAAAGTATTTAAATATGGAAAGTGGTTTTGCATGAGCTGAATATGCAATGTTACGTACTACTTTTGGCGATAACGTATCTTCGTTTTCACACAACGAGATGACAAATAAATGTGTGCATATAATTTTCTGTTTTTCTTTGGAATTGAAACTCGGAATTGCATTACTTGGCTAATTAACCTAATTTTAAAAATCAGAGAGCTTTAATTATTATTCACGTAAAGTTGAATATGTCTGAATCGTGTGATATTTAAATTAAGAAAATCGTTCGTTTCAACGAAAGGAGATAACTCCTGTAATCAATTTTAGTTCTTTGTTTCTGTCTTTAGTATAGTAACTCGTAGAGCTTCCGACAGTTTCAGACCTCTGTTACTGTTTAAGTAGCAGTTTTGGTTTGTTACTGAAGAGTGCATAGTTGTTTGAAAATTGCATTTTGTTATTGTCTACAGTATCGGTCCGGTCGCTCGTTATTAAAAATAGTAACGTTACTGAAATTTATTTGATAATAGAAACATAGATAACAGTAGTTGAGTGGCTGATTTCTGGGTTGTAACAGACCAAGTATAACCTTTTCTGGAGAAGATAGGATTGGAATACCCACTGAGACGAACCAATTTTCCAGTAAACTCCACAAAGGGTTTATATTTTCACATTCCCAAAAGAGATCAATAATAGTCTCTGTAACTTTGTTACAGAAAGTACATACGGTAAGTTAGATACATCAGGGTAAAATTTATGTGCAAAAATGTTAGTAGTCAATATTCGGTTAATAATTCTGTATTGAAAACCACTTATATTTCACATCTCTTTGCTTTGTTACATTTTTATTCCATATATGCCACTCCGATTCAGTATAATATTTTCCAGGAACTGTTTCCCATTTCAAATGAGCGTTCATTGTAGTAAATCGATAGTTCAAGAGAGTTCTATAGTATATTTTACAACCTTTTTGTGCACTTATTAATCGTGATATAGGTGGTGGGTATGCAAATCCATGTTGTTCGCTGCTTTCAATACTTCTTGATACTTCATGAAGGGAAATATTCAACCTCGTCTCCTTTCGATGGATTGTGCGATTGTGGGAACCAAGTGGCATCGAAACAATATGAATGTTGAGGGAGGTCATCGATATATATTCACTGGCTGGTTACTCAAGAAATACTGTTTTCATCGACGGGTTCTTTGTATATTTGAGGCACGTTTAGTGTGGGAGAGTCTACATTCTAGGGCAAGGGCGAAGTCCGCGCCCTAAAATTTATAAACTTTCTCACACTAACCGTGCCCCAAATACAATAAATGGAAAAGAGCATCGTGTGGTATTTTATCTTGATATAATATTGTTGTAATATTGTAAAGGTTTATAATTCATACTCATGTTTTTGTTGCGGCATTTTTGCCATTGTGAAGAGAAAGCCGAATATTGTTTTTTCATGGACATGCACTTCTGTCCGAATGGTATAAAGATTGAGGTGCTATTTTTTGGGAGCCATTAACCAGTTGTGTTTGTGCGCTAATCATTCATTTTAACTGTGAAGTGCTTCCTTTGTGTTTCTTGTAACTGTGAGGTGTTTTTTCCATGTTTATTGCTACATGATTGTATTCCTTAAGGATAGCTATCCCCTTAGAGGGTCAAAATTGGTCATTTTTTTTTATTTCTTTATTCAAATATTCACTATTTCCTCTAACATTTGGTGAAAAAATGAAATAAAAATTATAAATAGAAGTGCTTCAATATTAGGATTAAAAATCTAGTTTCCGAGGCCCTGGAACAATTAACCATATTGCCTTAGCTTCATCTTCATTTTATCCAGCCAATTTCTACGTTCCCACTTCGAACTTCCCTTGATATATCTGGACCCCGTCAATGTTCAAATAACTTATAAATAGACACGAGACGTCACTGACCTCGAAAACATTTGAAATTCGAAACGGGTCGCACAAGAGCGTTATTGATTGGCTGACCTAATTAGTGGGCACCATATTAGGAGGAAGGATGCCGCTAATAGAGGATGATGTCACTCTATGTGACTTCACTCGCAATCGATGTGTACCTTTTGATTGGTTCTTCTGTCGTTAGCTGGTGATATTTACACCTCAGATTTTGAATGCTGAAGGGGTCAGATAAATCAAGGCAGGTTCGAAGTGGGAACGTAGAAATTGGCTGGATAAAATGAAGATGCTTAGCTTGGGCTTGGCTACTATTATTTTTGTCTGTTAAATTTCCCTTTCCAAAACTCATTTCCGCAGTATTATGGTAAGCTAATTATCTATTAGTCCTACTTATTTACATTAATGTACCCCCTTCTGATCAAAACCAAGCAAACATCCTTATTTTTGTTTCTAATTATGACAGTGACACTTCACTCAGACACCCGCCGTGAAGTAATCTACACAGGTGTGAACAAGTTTTAGCAGGTTTTTAAGTTTAAATTGGACTTTAAACCGACTTGATGAAAAAAACTTAATGTAATAGTTATCCAGAATAAACAGGAATTCGAGCAGGTCCCATTAGACAGATTAAAAATGTATTTGACAATAGAATTCAAGCAAAAAATAGGGATTAATTCATCAGATGTATAGCTGGACACATTTTGCCCGATTTCTAGCCTTTCATTTTTGTACAAAATCCGAAATTCAAACGTTTATTTCTCGAAAAGTATCCATGCTACACATTTGAAATTTGGCATGCTTGTTACTTATAAGTATTTATAAGATTTAGAAAACTTTATCTCACTTTTTGTAAGTTCGGCTTCGTTTTTTAATTATCCAACTTTTAAGACAAACGACCGTAAAAAAGTACATTTTTTTTCAATTTATTTTAGTAAAATAGTTATAAAAACAAAACCAGGCAAAAATTTTAAAAAATGAGATAGAGTTTACTAGTTCGAATTGTCTCCTACCAAGGTATACCATCAAAGTTGAAACAAGACCAACCAACAGTTTTCATGAAATTTCAATTGAAAAATAGACGCTATTGTTTTCATTTTAATTTTTTAAAATTGGAATATTTTCTACACAGTAGCAGCGTCAGTTATACAAATCATATAGTTGGAATCCCTACGATGTATGCTTTCATAAAATATAATATATAGTTTATTATGGTTATCTTGTATATTTATTGATACAGACGACAAATTGTCATGGGGGTGCAAAAACTGCCTCTAAGGGGATAGCTATCCTTAAATAGCTTGAAGTACCGTATTAGTATGCTTGTGAAAAATTCTGCTATTAGTGGCGTAGTGAATTTTAAATTCCGTAAACGGGACTGGCCATGGTTGTAACATTCCATTGTTTTTGGGTCTTTCTTGATTTGAACATCCGAAACACTGCTACTCGAATTGTCTGACCAGAACAAGCTTCTATCGTCCTACTCGATTGGCATGGCCAAAACGTGCTTCTGTGGTCTTACTCGATTGGTCTTTCGAGAATATTATTTATTTTTCGTGGAATTAATGAACTGTATTTTGTTTATTAGATTATCTAATTAGCTGAGCAGTTAACATTTTATATATCTCGCTGGACATTGTGCTTTTGTGACGTGGTCCATAGTGCCAGTTAGGTTCTTGTTCTCCTTGGTGCATGTACATGTACATATAAAGACAGGTTAAAATATAATATTACAACATATTATCATTCGTATATTTCTGAGGTCGATATTACTTTGTATATAATATGTTTATATGTGCCTCGCATGCACTATTTCCTTTATAGAAATAAAGGTAAACCGGACTTGCCATTGCCGGTGCGGACAGAAACTTCATATCCTGGTAGTTTGTTCACGGTAGCTTGTACCTTGTTACTTCAGGGATTGTACGTTTCGAATACTGCTATAATGTTGCTGACCTGTATTTCAATTATATTTGTCTCTTTGAGGTAGTCAAAACTGATTGAGATCTCTTAAAGGTCTGTTCGTTCGAGAACAGATGATATTCGCTGAAGGAGCAGACGGAATCAAATAGGATAGTAATTATTCTAGCATTTCTATTCCTGGGACTCCTGTTAATTTCTGTTTTATGTACATTTCCCGGGATGCCCCTGTTGGAACTTCCGGTTTCTACTGTTCCCAACATGACTCAACGAAACCACACTATTGCCTGTCGTATACATCTATGCTACACTGGAAGTCCAAAATTGTTAGAATTTCTTTTCCTGAAAATACTGTTGATTTATTAATTCATTATGGAAATACAATTCACCACCAGGTTAGAGTATGAACACATGTGTCAGACAATTTAACGGGGAATTACATATGATACAATTTATCTGGATTAGTTGACCGGTGTATTAATTGAACTCATTAGCAGCGTGTATCAATTGGACTCCCTAGCCACAAAACGAGGAAGAAAGCCGACGGCTTCCAAGGAAAGAACAAATGGCGCGTACCGGTCGCCATTCTATCAGAATATCCACTTACGAGTGCTACAAATGTCACAGAATACCCATCAACCAGAAATAAAATACAAGCGTCTAGCTCGTCATTCAATATTCAACCGTCGTCCATTGAAGAATTTCCGCGTTCATAATCCAAAGAGCTATATTCATATAACAGCATTAGCACAAAGCATTAGCATACATGGCAGTGTGACTAACGTCACAGGACCAACGAAGTAGGGTTTGATATGATTTAAGTGAGTACTCGAGAGATGACTTGGGGGCCCTATGTGCCACCGGCAGAGAATTTATATGGCAGTCTCTAATTGACAGTGGGTACTATTAACTTTCCCAGATGTCATCACCGGTGAGTCATTCGTTTGATTCGTAATGGAATTTCAAAACCATATGGACGCATCTTTACATGTAACTGGGCATCGATTGACATGAAAACATAAATTGGCATCTATCTCATTTGCATAATAATTGCGGCAATCTTATACGCCTTCTGAACTAATTAACGGTTTATTGTTTCGCTGGAAAAAAAGCAGCGCTAAATTATGTTATAATTCATATAATTCATAAGATTATGCGTTTCCAACGTTGAAGAAATTTTGGTTTTCAACTCCAAAGTTATCGCGAAAAACGAACTTTTCAAATTAATTTTTAGATAGCTCTTCTCTCCTACTGTTCAGCTTTGCTCTTCAGCCATAGAGTGTTGAAGACATATGTCTATGACATCTTATTTATTCTAGGTGAAAGTCGTATCGTGTGTCCTCGACATATTCACTTAAATAACTGATAATGAATGTAGTCTATCAACTCCGTTACCATTGCTTCGAACCCCGTTACTGTTCCTGCATGGGTCACGGAGTTGATGGTAACGGAGTTGAGAACATTTTATGTTAGTGGAACGTATGTTGAAAAGTACAGCGCCAGTCGATGACCTATTCATCGTACCGACAACATGCAGAGATAGGCTCTAATAAACTACATTATAAATTTCACTAGATCCGGTTATTGTATTAGAAATGCAGGTAACGGAGTTGAGCATGGAAAAACATACCCTGTTTCTGACACATGGAAACGTCTCATTAAAAAGTAAATGATCAGCGATTACTTACAAAGTGAACCGCCACGATGCTTCCCACATCACGCGGAGCGACGAGTGCACACTAGAAATAAATCTGACGATGCTGCCCCCTAACAACGGAAGAAAAACCCATCGGGGTAATGGAGTTGAGATGGGGGAAAGGGACAGATTCTTCCACTGGTGCCTGCCGAATACTAAACAAGCTGGCGTATTTGTCTGTCCCCGAATAAATAACTCATTATACGTGCTTCAGATATAACATGGAGACTACTATAAGATCTTATAGTAGTCTCCATGGATATAACAACAACGTTAAAACAAAGTTGAGGTAAATTCTACATTTATTGCCATTCAAAGATAGTGACAGGGACAGCTGTTTTTTCCGGACTCTGCCAACTATGTGGACACTCACACTGAATAATAAAAGCTCGGGTCAGACAAAAATAAGACTAAATTTTCTCTAGACATTACTAATCACAAACAATAAAAAAGCAGGTATGTGGTGCGCTTTTCTTATCTTAGCCAGAGCTGTGAAGTCGGTGGACAGTAAATTTGCCCTTAGTTAGATTTTCATCCAAACACATGGCCATGAGGCCAGCTTAATGTCAACCCATTAAATTTGAGAGGAAGTAGCTGGACATCTGCATGATTTATTAGTTTGCACTGACCTCTAAGTGGACAGGCAGTACAAAATGCTATGAAAGGGAGCAAGATTAATACCAGTGAACTTATATAGTGTGTATGTTCTGAATTAAGCAAAGTTAACAAATTTATTAACTATCATGTAGATGAATGCACTAACAAATGATGGAAAATTAGCATCTTTATCATTTCATTATCCCATCACGTTTTGTACTGTGTTATATATACAGTGAAACATACAGCCAGGGGTTCCCAATGGGCATGACAGTGCACTCGATGAGCTAACAATAAATAATAATTTTCATCAGAATTCGGTCAGCTTAGAACTTGCTGGTAACAATGCCCTAATGCACGTTCATGCCAAAAATCAAGGTTCTAATGTCAGTGGTTCTCCTTATTTTGCCGACGAAAAGATTCGGATGGACTGACTGACTGACTGACTGACTCATTACCGGACAATTTGCGATCTGTAGCCTACTTCGTAGGAAAATCATAGTTTACATAAACATAAGCTAGTTCGGTTCCTGCAAGCGAGAAGCGGTTAACAGTTTTCACAATCTTAATAAATTAAAATCCTATATGCTTCTCTATCGTATGGTCGACCATACGATAGAGAAGCATATAGGATTTTAATTTATTAAGATTGCAGTTTTCAATGATGCCGGCAAGACATCATGATGTTTCAAATATATCAAATCCGTATCGCTGATCAGTCATCTCAATCCATATTATTTTCTTTGTAAAGTCATTATCAAGATACTTGTGTATCCCAGTCAGGCTTTGATTGTACCTGTTCATATGAACACCACGAAGATCTTGAAGTACACGAGTTCATACGGCCACTATCCCCGAGTTATGTGGAATTAGACACAAGTTACGAAACGTAACGCCATAGATCTTGCACGCTAGGCTCGTATTTTTCTATTAGCATTTCTATTTTTTGAGTGGAGGCGCTTGGTGATATAGCCCGGCTTAATAAGCTTCTGCAAAATACTGTTTTGTGACATTCATTAAACTTGACACATTTTCCTACGAAGTAGGCTACAGATCGCAAATTGTCCGGTAATGAGTGAGTCAGTCAGTCAGTCCATCCGAATCCTTTCGTCGGCAAAATAAGGAGAACCGTTGACATTAGAACCTTGATTTTCGGCATGAACGTGCATTAGGGCATTGTTATCAGCAAGTTTTGAGCTGACCGAATTCTGATGAAAATTTGATTTATAATTATTTTTTTAATTATTTATTGATGGTTCAGCGAGTGCACTGCCATGCCCAATGGGAACCCTTGGCTGTATGTTTCACTGTATATATAACACAGTACAAAACCTGGTGAGATATGCCATCCGTAATGGTTTCGAGAGCTAGAGGTCACAGCAGTGTAGCTGGGTCACCCCCAATAGGCCTATAAACAGATCAGAACTAACAGTCTGATAGGCTTGGGATTCGAGAATGCAGTTAATATTGTTCTTAGAGGTCAGAGCAGGGGAGACAAAAATAAACAGATCTGTCTGGGAGTTAAAAAAATATCACAAAGGATGGTACCGGTATTACATTAAACCATCGACAGTGCAGATTCTATGAGTTCACATGTTGACGTCTTTATTAATTTATTACCATTCCAGGGGACATTTGAACAGCTGCCGTTAACTTGAGACACGCAATTTTGCTATATACACACATTTTGATTACTAGTAACTGTTACATTATGGGAAACGAAATCTATATGTTTTACAGTATTAAGAGGTTGTATTTAAGATGCTAAGTACAATCCTCAAATTCTACATTCATCAGATTGCCGATACCCAAAATGTGTTGTCTCATATATCTAGATAACAACGTGATGTAGAGATGCTATTTATTCGTCTTTGTACCGGTCATGCTCAGGAGAATGACATAGAATCATTATTATCTTGTGCCGAGTAGGTGTTGGTCTTGAGTTGAATTACCGTGAACTACATAAATGCTACCTTTCTACTATAGGACTATATATAAGAATTTGTTGTATTGTTGGGAAAATAATGCGATTCAAAAAGTTGTATTGGTCCTGGACAAGGGCACTGAAAACCATTAAAGAGATGTAAATGTATTTTCACACGTAAAGCTTGAAATCTACTGAACTTTTTATTATTCAATCTGTTTCCTTTAGTTAAAAAATTGTAAAATTAAATCGGCGATCGTTATTTATTTTTGGAATGAAGGCGCATTAGGAGACTGTTACCAACAAGTTCTGAGCTGACCTACTTTTGGTGAAAATTTCTGGTGATTTTTGATGAAAATCACTGGAGATTCTGACTTGGGCAGTGCCCATCTTAATATAGGCAGAATTTCAACTGGGGTTGGGGATTTCGAAGAGTTCAGTTCGCGTCGGAGTCCTAATGCTTACCCTACTTCGTAGGTCCTGTGACGTTATCACACTGCTCATGTATGAAATAGGAAATGCTAATTTTCCATCATTTGTTAGTGCATTTATCTACACTGCTATTACCAACTTGCCAGTCTCAATACACACAATTCAGTATATTGTTATAGATATATGTAAACTGTGGCCTTTAACGTGTATCCTATTTCACATCCAAACATTTCATCACAGACCACATTAGGCTTCAAATTCAGGTCAAATTGCCCACTGGTGATGAAATATCGTACATAAACCAATTAAGTCAGCCTGGTGCAATAACCCAGCAGAAGAAAGAAAGATGTGGTATCATCCTTCAGATTAGTCTGTGTGAGCAACAATGATAAAAGTTTACTGAGGGTGAAACAAAGCCATGACGGCATGTTTAAAGGGTCTTAATTTATTTTCTTTGGGTAGAATTCAACTAGATAAAGTAACTTTGATCATGATGTGAAAATATGAGCACATACTTTATGTTTTTTTTTGTACCTCTTGAATATTGACTATATATCACGCTGGGATATAATTTAAACAAAAAATTACATGTGTAAACAAAACATGTCTAAATTTTTCTTGTCATTTCAAATCTTGATCCATTTTGATTCCTTGATACAGAATACAGAATCACTGCCACGGAGTGTGTTGGTGTGTCACAGCAATGCAATTCCGATTCACACAACGAAGCTGAGGTGGTTTAATGTTTATCAATGAAGAAAATCACCGATCAACCGTCATAGAATATAATGTGAAACAAGAAAACCGGAATAGTACATTCATCAGATTGCCGATACCCAAAATGTGTTGTCTCATATATCTAGATAACAACGTGATGTACAGACGCTATTTATTCATCTTTGTATCGGTTATGCTCAGGAGAATGACATAGAATCATTATTATCTTGTGCAGAGAAGGTGTTGGTCTTGAGTTGAATTACCGTAAACTACATAAATGCCACCTTTCTACTATAGTACTATATATACAAATTTGTTGTATTGTTGGGAAAATAACGCGATTCAAAAAGTTATTTTGATCCTGGACAAGGGCACTGAAAGCCATTAAAGAGATGTAAATGTATTTTCACACGTAAAGCTTGAAATCTACTGAACTTTTTATTATTCAATCTGTTTCCTTTAGTTAAAAAATTGTAAAATTAAATCGGCGATCATTATTTATTTTTGGAATGAAGGCGCATTAGGAGACTGTTACCAACAAGTTCTGAGCTGACCTACTTTTGATGAAAATTTCTGGTGATTTTTGATGAAAATCACTGGCGATTCTGACTTGGGCGGTGTCCATCTTAATATAGGCAGGATTTCAACTGGGGGTGGGGATTTCCAAGAGTTCAGTTCGCGTTCGAGTCCTAATGCCTACTCTACTTCGTAGGTCCTGTGACGTTAGTCACACTGCTCATGTAACACAGGATCTAGCAAATACTACTAGGCGAGATATGTATACGCCATATGCAGGTCTCACTGGAATATTACTGTCCAGAAAGGGATGGCTAACGATGTCGAAATTGTAATCATCTCTCTTGTAGTAAAGTCGACGAGAGATAACGCCCGATTTATTATATGTCCAAATATGATATGCTGGTTAGGCTATCTGTCGTTTCCTTTTAATCCAGTGTAGATGGACATATATCCTTCACTGGCTCTTATATATAGCGATTATATACAGCGAGAAGATCGTCTGAAAAGCGTTTGGTGAATGAGAAGGAACGGGCTTTGAAATCATCGGTGTTTGAAAGCGTCTGCATATAATCGTATTGATAAGAGAACAGATATAGATCAGCCAAATGAGCACAATTAGAGGTGCTATAATGTGGTGCAATTAGAGGTGCTATAAGTATAATAGAGGTGCTATAAGTAGAGGTGCTATAAGTATAATGTGTTGCCAAATTCCACATAGATATTATGAATGAGAAATTCAAGCTACTCTGTGATTAAAGAAATATCTATGAATTATATACCTTGTTTGTAGTAGAGCTAAAGAATGATTTATGGCTATTGACATTGAAATATCGGCGGTAAATTTTCTTCTTCTTCTTCTTTTAATTTGGATGGCGCTTTCAATTCATCGGAATTATGCGCGCCAGATCTTGAAATTTTTTAACTTTTTTTGTTGGTTTTTCAGCTTTACTTTTCACATCCAATTCTCAACTTTTTTTTGATCGAACACTTCTGTCTCTAAGTCCGTCACGTTTCTTCTTTCTCTCGGCAATTTCCGCCTCATATCGGTTAAATGATTTTTCTGGAGATTTCCGTACGACGGGTTCTTTGTATATTTGAGGCACGTTTAGTGTGGGAGAGTCTACATTCTAGGGCAAGGGCGAAGTCCGCGCCCTAAAATTTATAAACTTTCTCACACTAACCGTGCCCCAAATACAATAAATGGAAAAGAGCATCGTGTGGTATTTTATCTTGATATAATATTGTTGTAATATTGTAAAGGTTTATAATTCATACTCATGTTTTTGTTGCGGCATTTTTGCCATTGTGAAGAGAAAGCCGAATATTGTTTTTTCATGGACATGCACTTCTGTCCGAATGGTATAAAGATTGAGGTGCTATTTTTTGGGAGCCATTAACCAGTTGTGTTTGTGCGCTAATCATTCATTTTAACTGTGAAGTGCTTCCTTTGTGTTTCTTGTAACTGTGAGGTGTTTTTTCCATGTTTATTGCTACATGATTGTATTCCTTAAGGATAGCTATCCCCTTAGAGGGTCAAAATTGGTCATTTTTTTTTATTTCTTTATTCAAATATTCACTATTTCCTCTAACATTTGGTGAAAAAATGAAATAAAAATTATAAATAGAAGTGCTTCAATATTAGGATTAAAAATCTAGTTTCCGAGGCCCTGGAACAATTAACCATATTGCCTTAGCTTCATCTTCATTTTATCCAGCCAATTTCTACGTTCCCACTTCGAACTTCCCTTGATATATCTGGACCCCGTCAATGTTCAAATAACTTATAAATAGACACGAGACGTCACTGACCTCGAAAACATTTGAAATTCGAAACGGGTCGCACAAGAGCGTTATTGATTGGCTGACCTAATTAGTGGGCACCATATTAGGAGGAAGGATGCCGCTAATAGAGGATGATGTCACTCTATGTGACTTCACTCGCAATCGATGTGTACCTTTTGATTGGTTCTTCTGTCGTTAGCTGGTGATATTTACACCTCAGATTTTGAATGCTGAAGGGGTCAGATAAATCAAGGCAGGTTCGAAGTGGGAACGTAGAAATTGGCTGGATAAAATGAAGATGCTTAGCTTGGGCTTGGCTACTATTATTTTTGTCTGTTAAATTTCCCTTTCCAAAACTCATTTCCGCAGTATTATGGTAAGCTAATTATCTATTAGTCCTACTTATTTACATTAATGTACCCCCTTCTGATCAAAACCAAGCAAACATCCTTATTTTTGTTTCTAATTATGACAGTGACACTTCACTCAGACACCCGCCGTGAAGTAATCTACACAGGTGTGAACAAGTTTTAGCAGGTTTTTAAGTTTAAATTGGACTTTAAACCGACTTGATGAAAAAAACTTAATGTAATAGTTATCCAGAATAAACAGGAATTCGAGCAGGTCCCATTAGACAGATTAAAAATGTATTTGACAATAGAATTCAAGCAAAAAATAGGGATTAATTCATCAGATGTATAGCTGGACACATTTTGCCCGATTTCTAGCCTTTCATTTTTGTACAAAATCCGAAATTCAAACGTTTATTTCTCGAAAAGTATCCATGCTACACATTTGAAATTTGGCATGCTTGTTACTTATAAGTATTTATAAGATTTAGAAAACTTTATCTCACTTTTTGTAAGTTCGGCTTCGTTTTTTAATTATCCAACTTTTAAGACAAACGACCGTAAAAAAGTACATTTTTTTTCAATTTATTTTAGTAAAATAGTTATAAAAACAAAACCAGGCAAAAATTTTAAAAAATGAGATAGAGTTTACTAGTTCGAATTGTCTCCTACCAAGGTATACCATCAAAGTTGAAACAAGACCAACCAACAGTTTTCATGAAATTTCAATTGAAAAATAGACGCTATTGTTTTCATTTTAATTTTTTAAAATTGGAATATTTTCTACACAGTAGCAGCGTCAGTTATACAAATCATATAGTTGGAATCCCTACGATGTATGCTTTCATAAAATATAATATATAGTTTATTATGGTTATCTTGTATATTTATTGATACAGACGACAAATTGTCATGGGGGTGCAAAAACTGCCTCTAAGGGGATAGCTATCCTTAAATAGCTTGAAGTACCGTATTAGTATGCTTGTGAAAAATTCTGCTATTAGTGGCGTAGTGAATTTTAAATTCCGTAAACGGGACTGGCCATGGTTGTAACATTCCATTGTTTTTGGGTCTTTCTTGATTTGAACATCCGAAACACTGCTACTCGAATTGTCTGACCAGAACAAGCTTCTATCGTCCTACTCGATTGGCATGGCCAAAACGTGCTTCTGTGGTCTTACTCGATTGGTCTTTCGAGAATATTATTTATTTTTCGTGGAATTAATGAACTGTATTTTGTTTATTAGATTATCTAATTAGCTGAGCAGTTAACATTTTATATATCTCGCTGGACATTGTGCTTTTGTGACGTGGTCCATAGTGCCAGTTAGGTTCTTGTTCTCCTTGGTGCATGTACATGTACATATAAAGACAGGTTAAAATATAATATTACAACATATTATCATTCGTATATTTCTGAGGTCGATATTACTTTGTATATAATATGTTTATATGTGCCTCGCATGCACTATTTCCTTTATAGAAATAAAGGTAAACCGGACTTGCCATTGCCGGTGCGGACAGAAACTTCATATCCTGGTAGTTTGTTCACGGTAGCTTGTACCTTGTTACTTCAGGGATTGTACGTTTCGAATACTGCTATAATGTTGCTGACCTGTATTTCAATTATATTTGTCTCTTTGAGGTAGTCAAAACTGATTGAGATCTCTTAAAGGTCTGTTCGTTCGAGAACAGATGATATTCGCTGAAGGAGCAGACGGAATCAAATAGGATAGTAATTATTCTAGCATTTCTATTCCTGGGACTCCTGTTAATTTCTGTTTTATGTACATTTCCCGGGATGCCCCTGTTGGAACTTCCGGTTTCTACTGTTCCCAACATGACTCAACGAAACCACACTATTGCCTGTCGTATACATCTATGCTACACTGGAAGTCCAAAATTGTTAGAATTTCTTTTCCTGAAAATACTGTTGATTTATTAATTCATTATGGAAATACAATTCACCACCAGGTTAGAGTATGAACACATGTGTCAGACAATTTAACGGGGAATTACATATGATACAATTTATCTGGATTAGTTGACCGGTGTATTAATTGAACTCATTAGCAGCGTGTATCAATTGGACTCCCTAGCCACAAAACGAGGAAGAAAGCCGACGGCTTCCAAGGAAAGAACAAATGGCGCGTACCGGTCGCCATTCTATCAGAATATCCACTTACGAGTGCTACAAATGTCACAGAATACCCATCAACCAGAAATAAAATACAAGCGTCTAGCTCGTCATTCAATATTCAACCGTCGTCCATTGAAGAATTTCCGCGTTCATAATCCAAAGAGCTATATTCATATAACAGCATTAGCACAAAGCATTAGCATACATGGCAGTGTGACTAACGTCACAGGACCAACGAAGTAGGGTTTGATATGATTTAAGTGAGTACTCGAGAGATGACTTGGGGGCCCTATGTGCCACCGGCAGAGAATTTATATGGCAGTCTCTAATTGACAGTGGGTACTATTAACTTTCCCAGATGTCATCACCGGTGAGTCATTCGTTTGATTCGTAATGGAATTTCAAAACCATATGGACGCATCTTTACATGTAACTGGGCATCGATTGACATGAAAACATAAATTGGCATCTATCTCATTTGCATAATAATTGCGGCAATCTTATACGCCTTCTGAACTAATTAACGGTTTATTGTTTCGCTGGAAAAAAAGCAGCGCTAAATTATGTTATAATTCATATAATTCATAAGATTATGCGTTTCCAACGTTGAAGAAATTTTGGTTTTCAACTCCAAAGTTATCGCGAAAAACGAACTTTTCAAATTAATTTTTAGATAGCTCTTCTCTCCTACTGTTCAGCTTTGCTCTTCAGCCATAGAGTGTTGAAGACATATGTCTATGACATCTTATTTATTCTAGGTGAAAGTCGTATCGTGTGTCCTCGACATATTCACTTAAATAACTGATAATGAATGTAGTCTATCAACTCCGTTACCATTGCTTCGAACCCCGTTACTGTTCCTGCATGGGTCACGGAGTTGATGGTAACGGAGTTGAGAACATTTTATGTTAGTGGAACGTATGTTGAAAAGTACAGCGCCAGTCGATGACCTATTCATCGTACCGACAACATGCAGAGATAGGCTCTAATAAACTACATTATAAATTTCACTAGATCCGGTTATTGTATTAGAAATGCAGGTAACGGAGTTGAGCATGGAAAAACATACCCTGTTTCTGACACATGGAAACGTCTCATTAAAAAGTAAATGATCAGCGATTACTTACAAAGTGAACCGCCACGATGCTTCCCACATCACGCGGAGCGACGAGTGCACACTAGAAATAAATCTGACGATGCTGCCCCCTAACAACGGAAGAAAAACCCATCGGGGTAATGGAGTTGAGATGGGGGAAAGGGACAGATTCTTCCACTGGTGCCTGCCGAATACTAAACAAGCTGGCGTATTTGTCTGTCCCCGAATAAATAACTCATTATACGTGCTTCAGATATAACATGGAGACTACTATAAGATCTTATAGTAGTCTCCATGGATATAACAACAACGTTAAAACAAAGTTGAGGTAAATTCTACATTTATTGCCATTCAAAGATAGTGACAGGGACAGCTGTTTTTTCCGGACTCTGCCAACTATGTGGACACTCACACTGAATAATAAAAGCTCGGGTCAGACAAAAATAAGACTAAATTTTCTCTAGACATTACTAATCACAAACAATAAAAAAGCAGGTATGTGGTGCGCTTTTCTTATCTTAGCCAGAGCTGTGAAGTCGGTGGACAGTAAATTTGCCCTTAGTTAGATTTTCATCCAAACACATGGCCATGAGGCCAGCTTAATGTCAACCCATTAAATTTGAGAGGAAGTAGCTGGACATCTGCATGATTTATTAGTTTGCACTGACCTCTAAGTGGACAGGCAGTACAAAATGCTATGAAAGGGAGCAAGATTAATACCAGTGAACTTATATAGTGTGTATGTTCTGAATTAAGCAAAGTTAACAAATTTATTAACTATCATGTAGATGAATGCACTAACAAATGATGGAAAATTAGCATCTTTATCATTTCATTATCCCATCACGTTTTGTACTGTGTTATATATACAGTGAAACATACAGCCAGGGGTTCCCAATGGGCATGACAGTGCACTCGATGAGCTAACAATAAATAATAATTTTCATCAGAATTCGGTCAGCTTAGAACTTGCTGGTAACAATGCCCTAATGCACGTTCATGCCAAAAATCAAGGTTCTAATGTCAGTGGTTCTCCTTATTTTGCCGACGAAAAGATTCGGATGGACTGACTGACTGACTGACTGACTCATTACCGGACAATTTGCGATCTGTAGCCTACTTCGTAGGAAAATCATAGTTTACATAAACATAAGCTAGTTCGGTTCCTGCAAGCGAGAAGCGGTTAACAGTTTTCACAATCTTAATAAATTAAAATCCTATATGCTTCTCTATCGTATGGTCGACCATACGATAGAGAAGCATATAGGATTTTAATTTATTAAGATTGCAGTTTTCAATGATGCCGGCAAGACATCATGATGTTTCAAATATATCAAATCCGTATCGCTGATCAGTCATCTCAATCCATATTATTTTCTTTGTAAAGTCATTATCAAGATACTTGTGTATCCCAGTCAGGCTTTGATTGTACCTGTTCATATGAACACCACGAAGATCTTGAAGTACACGAGTTCATACGGCCACTATCCCCGAGTTATGTGGAATTAGACACAAGTTACGAAACGTAACGCCATAGATCTTGCACGCTAGGCTCGTATTTTTCTATTAGCATTTCTATTTTTTGAGTGGAGGCGCTTGGTGATATAGCCCGGCTTAATAAGCTTCTGCAAAATACTGTTTTGTGACATTCATTAAACTTGACACATTTTCCTACGAAGTAGGCTACAGATCGCAAATTGTCCGGTAATGAGTGAGTCAGTCAGTCAGTCCATCCGAATCCTTTCGTCGGCAAAATAAGGAGAACCGTTGACATTAGAACCTTGATTTTCGGCATGAACGTGCATTAGGGCATTGTTATCAGCAAGTTTTGAGCTGACCGAATTCTGATGAAAATTTGATTTATAATTATTTTTTTAATTATTTATTGATGGTTCAGCGAGTGCACTGCCATGCCCAATGGGAACCCTTGGCTGTATGTTTCACTGTATATATAACACAGTACAAAACCTGGTGAGATATGCCATCCGTAATGGTTTTGAGAGCTAGAGGTCACAGCAGTGTAGCTGGGTCACCCCCAATAGGCCTATAAACAGATCAGAACTAACAGTCTGATAGGCTTGGGATTCGAGAATGCAGTTAATATTGTTCTTAGAGGTCAGAGCAGGGGAGACAAAAATAAACAGATCTGTCTGGGAGTTAAAAAAATATCACAAAGGATGGTACCGGTATTACATTAAACCATCGACAGTGCAGATTCTATGAGTTCACATGTTGACGTCTTTATTAATTTATTACCATTCCAGGGGACATTTGAACAGCTGCCGTTAACTTGAGACACGCAATTTTGCTATATACACACATTTTGATTACTAGTAACTGTTACATTATGGGAAACGAAATCTATATGTTTTACAGTATTAAGAGGTTGTATTTAAGATGCTAAGTACAATCCTCAAATTCTACATTCATCAGATTGCCGATACCCAAAATGTGTTGTCTCATATATCTAGATAACAACGTGATGTAGAGATGCTATTTATTCGTCTTTGTACCGGTCATGCTCAGGAGAATGACATAGAATCATTATTATCTTGTGCCGAGTAGGTGTTGGTCTTGAGTTGAATTACCGTGAACTACATAAATGCTACCTTTCTACTATAGGACTATATATAAGAATTTGTTGTATTGTTGGGAAAATAATGCGATTCAAAAAGTTGTATTGGTCCTGGACAAGGGCACTGAAAACCATTAAAGAGATGTAAATGTATTTTCACACGTAAAGCCTGAAATCTACTGAACTTTTTATTATTCAATCTGTTTCCTTTAGTTAAAAAATTGTAAAATTAAATCGGCGATCGTTATTTATTTTTGGAATGAAGGCGCATTAGGAGACTGTTACCAACAAGTTCTGAGCTGACCTACTTTTGGTGAAAATTTCTGGTGATTTTTGATGAAAATCACTGGAGATTCTGACTTGGGCAGTGCCCATCTTAATATAGGCAGAATTTCAACTGGGGTTGGGGATTTCGAAGAGTTCAGTTCGCGTCGGAGTCCTAATGCTTACCCTACTTCGTAGGTCCTGTGACGTTATCACACTGCTCATGTATGAAATAGGAAATGCTAATTTTCCATCATTTGTTAGTGCATTTATCTACACTGCTATTACCAACTTGCCAGTCTCAATACACACAATTCAGTATATTGTTATAGATATATGTAAACTGTGGCCTTTAACGTGTATCCTATTTCACATCCAAACATTTCATCACAGACCACATTAGGCTTCAAATTCAGGTCAAATTGCCCACTGGTGATGAAATATCGTACATAAACCAATTAAGTCAGCCTGGTGCAATAACCCAGCAGAAGAAAGAAAGATGTGGTATCATCCTTCAGATTAGTCTGTGTGAGCAACAATGATAAAAGTTTACTGAGGGTGAAACAAAGCCATGACGGCATGTTTAAAGGGTCTTAATTTATTTTCTTTGGGTAGAATTCAACTAGATAAAGTAACTTTGATCATGATGTGAAAATATGAGCACATACTTTATGTTTTTTTTTGTACCTCTTGAATATTGACTATATATCACGCTGGGATATAATTTAAACAAAAAATTACATGTGTAAACAAAACATGTCTAAATTTTTCTTGTCATTTCAAATCTTGATCCATTTTGATTCCTTGATACAGAATACAGAATCACTGCCACGGAGTGTGTTGGTGTGTCACAGCAATGCAATTCCGATTCACACAACGAAGCTGAGGTGGTTTAATGTTTATCAATGAAGAAAATCACCGATCAACCGTCATAGAATATAATGTGAAACAAGAAAACCGGAATAGTACATTCATCAGATTGCCGATACCCAAAATGTGTTGTCTCATATATCTAGATAACAACGTGATGTACAGACGCTATTTATTCATCTTTGTATCGGTTATGCTCAGGAGAATGACATAGAATCATTATTATCTTGTGCAGAGAAGGTGTTGGTCTTGAGTTGAATTACCGTAAACTACATAAATGCCACCTTTCTACTATAGTACTATATATACAAATTTGTTGTATTGTTGGGAAAATAACGCGATTCAAAAAGTTATTTTGATCCTGGACAAGGGCACTGAAAGCCATTAAAGAGATGTAAATGTATTTTCACACGTAAAGCTTGAAATCTACTGAACTTTTTATTATTCAATCTGTTTCCTTTAGTTAAAAAATTGTAAAATTAAATCGGCGATCATTATTTATTTTTGGAATGAAGGCGCATTAGGAGACTGTTACCAACAAGTTCTGAGCTGACCTACTTTTGATGAAAATTTCTGGTGATTTTTGATGAAAATCACTGGCGATTCTGACTTGGGCGGTGTCCATCTTAATATAGGCAGGATTTCAACTGGGGGTGGGGATTTCCAAGAGTTCAGTTCGCGTTCGAGTCCTAATGCCTACTCTACTTCGTAGGTCCTGTGACGTTAGTCACACTGCTCATGTAACACAGGATCTAGCAAATACTACTAGGCGAGATATGTATACGCCATATGCAGGTCTCACTGGAATATTACTGTCCAGAAAGGGATGGCTAACGATGTCGAAATTGTAATCATCTCTCTTGTAGTAAAGTCGACGAGAGATAACGCCCGATTTATTATATGTCCAAATATGATATGCTGGTTAGGCTATCTGTCGTTTCCTTTTAATCCAGTGTAGATGGACATATATCCTTCACTGGCTCTTATATATAGCGATTATATACAGCGAGAAGATCGTCTGAAAAGCGTTTGGTGAATGAGAAGGAACGGGCTTTGAAATCATCGGTGTTTGAAAGCGTCTGCATATAATCGTATTGATAAGAGAACAGATATAGATCAGCCAAATGAGCACAATTAGAGGTGCTATAATGTGGTGCAATTAGAGGTGCTATAAGTATAATAGAGGTGCTATAAGTAGAGGTGCTATAAGTATAATGTGTTGCCAAATTCCACATAGATATTATGAATGAGAAATTCAAGCTACTCTGTGATTAAAGAAATATCTATGAATTATATACCTTGTTTGTAGTAGAGCTAAAGAATGATTTATGGCTATTGACATTGAAATATCGGCGGTAAATTTTCTTCTTCTTCTTCTTTTAATTTGGATGGCGCTTTCAATTCATCGGAATTATGCGCGCCAGATCTTGAAATTTTTTAACTTTTTTTGTTGGTTTTTCAGCTTTACTTTTCACATCCAATTCTCAACTTTTTTTTGATCGAACACTTCTGTCTCTAAGTCCGTCACGTTTCTTCTTTCTCTCGGCAATTTCCGCCTCATATCGGTTAAATGATTTTTCTGGAGATTTCCGTACTAATAATTCCGGTGTGAGGGAGCTCAAGTTATCACTTACTTCGTCGTCTGTATATTTTTGGACAGGTATCTTGACTTTGGCCTTTCTCACAGCCTCCTCCGCCTCACATATCAATTCGTCCACTACTCTCTCCTCACACTTAATTGCCGCCATTCTTTCCTTCTCTTCCTTCACCACGTAATCCGTCACCCCGTCCATACACCATTCCACCACGTTCTCCACCACCTCCTTCACCCCAGCTTCAACCAATTTCTCCTCTGTCATCACCACTCCACTCTCCTCGCTATCACAGTCCATATCAGTGTTACTATCCACCTCTGTTTCTGCCTCATATATGTTTTCCTCTTCCTCACCTTTCTTCAGAACTTTCTTCCCAAAATTCTCGCACCACTTTGCCGTGTGTCCTAGTTTCCAACAGCGCCAACATTGGGGTAGGCGGCCTACCACGGACAACTGAGCAGCATTACCTCCAATAACACACTCGTATGGCATGGCATCTACAGCTTCGACATCACATGTCAGGACCACTTTGATGACGTCCGACTCGAAGTTGTATGACGGTGCTGAATTGCTGTCGACAGACTGCACTTTTCCGTATTGCTTAAAGAATTGGGCCACTGTAATTGTGTTCACAAAGCCAGGTAACCAGCGCACAAAAACTTCAACTCTGCGGTGTGAGTACTGCATGAAATGAACTTCAAACTGAACACAGTTCAGAAAGTCCACCTCCAGCACTTTGCTCGTAACATCTCGTGTCATCAGCTCAAGGAACCATTCTCTAGGTGATTTTGTTTGTCCCAATGCCCGAATATCCGCCACATCAAACCCTGCTCTCACAAACGCCTTCACAAAACACTCACGGAACAAGCTGGGAGATCTAATTGGTCCCGAAATCACAACTCTCACAGTAAATTTTCTTGAACACCGATACTATTAAAGAACTAAGTCAATCATGTTCTGATGTGGGATTGTAGCATAGAGCGGAGAAATCCCACGTGGATACATGTCTGTACGGTATGTCATTTCGCAAGTTTCGCAAGTTATTCCAAGACATTTGAATTTTTCAATATCCACTCACATTCAACGCCATATTTTGTAGAAAAAATGGCGCAATACCTTTCCCAAAATGCTTTTACTTCCTGAACGGCCCTCGCCAACAGGGTTGAAGGAAGTTTGCATGGTGGTTCAGCTTCTGAAACCAGCTATACAGCTAGCTTTATATGGTGTATTGTGCTTTTTGGGAGTCCGATACACTTTTGGTATATCGTTTTGAGTGTTGGAATACAAAACCTCTTTCCTTGAGATACGTTTTTGTGTTTGTTAAATAAATCTTCCAGAGTAAATGCGGTTTGAGAATAAGTAGACGTATTCGATGATGGTGTGCTAATACTCAATTTCTTAACCAGTACCTAGTAATACTTACAAATGAATATTATATTATTTGGAGCTTTCTCTGTTGGAATTATGACGAATTTACTCTAGAGATTTGCTAGAACTTCTTGTGAATTGAGGTTTCTCTGTACTAATTTCGCTTGGAGAAGGCTACTCTGGTCATTATGGCTCATCAAAGAACATGTCAATTGCTAAATTATTTGCATCATTGCATCGTGGACAGTATGCATGGCGATTTTTGTGTGATGAACTGTTTCAATCAAGCTCCATCGCCCATCCATGAATGGTAAGCACAGATAATAACGGAATGGTATGCAGACAACTTGTCCTGACCGACCTATCAGCTCTACGGTAATTTTGCTTTATTAACATGTCACATACGCTTTTACCACTACTAATATTATTGAAATGGTTGGTGTCCTCATTTAAATGTTTCACCCTCATACTCCCGTACTCGTCTCATTATTCAGCTCATTATTCATCTCACTCTGCGTTGCGCCGCGCATCCGTGATGGTTGTCGCGTATTCTAATTTTTTGCATTAGAATATAAACGCTGCGTGCGGTCAAGCTATTGCGGTCGAACCGGTTCTATTATGTTCGTTGCCAGATAAATGGTAAAGTTCACCGGGATTAGATTATGTAATTGTGATTCTGTGATTCTGTGACGGTATATAACTCCCATAACCTGAGACACTTCACGCCTTTGCTGTTGGAGTCATAGAGCGTCTTCACGACGTCTTGATTGTCTTTACAGTATGTGGATTATAAATTGTCACTATATTATCTCTTGCTAATGTTGTATATAATGCTTTTTGGTAAATTGGTATCAACGATTGATAGGGTATCTGACCGCCTCGTGTGAACTCTATAATACGTAAACTGGTAAATACGATTATTGGAGTATTTTTCAGCCTCGTGTAAATGTTCTTCCCGTTCATATATAACGAGTAATGTTTGATTAGGCTACTGCTTTATGCACGCCTTTGCTGTTGGAGTCATAGAGCGTCTTCACGGCGTCTTGATTGTCTTTACAGGTTTCCCACCTGTCTATGGCGGATCTTTATATGGAATAAATTGACCAGTATAGAAAGCCATCCACGCCCGCCTCCATCTGAAGTTTCTCACCCGTCCAGTACATGAACTTTACACTAACCGTGACAAACATATCGCTCATACTAATATGAATAAATGAGACAGATCTGTCATTGATTGGGTGGTCGTCGTTCATTAAGAGTCCCCAAAGATCCATAATCCAACGAATTGTTTCATTAATAATATTAGCACCTAAATTAACGTAACCGAAAGATAAAAAATAAACTGGAGTCAGTTGAATGATAGAAGTGGTCAACAGTTTTTAATGATATTCTGTTCATCAAATCCGTATCACAATTCAATGATCGTAAAATGTAGTACATTGCCGTGTCGTAAAAACCATCGAAGCTTGTCTCATATGACAAGCATAGGTGAATAAAGGCTCGTCGCTTAGTACGGATAGGAACTGACGCATAACGATTATTAACCTATGAGAATAGTTACCCACATTCAAGTATGAAGTTTTACAGAAAGGCCAAAGCATCGGGACATAAACTCATTTACGGAAGTTTGTGAAACAGAACCATTTGAACGACTACATAACAAGTTTTGCAAAATGAACTTGTAAGTTAGTAAAAACTCTGTCAACATCGCATGTAAAGCAGAATTAGGTCGCTTCCCCATTATAGTAGATATAAACCACATTGTCGTAAAGTATGCACATTATCTAGATAACATACCAGCAGACAGACCCCTTTTACACGACGCAATTCAATGTAGTAAATCATTATACGATATAAACATTGGTTGGCATAACTATGCCTATAATGTCTTAAACAAAAGCGATATCTGTAATATCTCTAATACCTCCAGTAAAAAATACTTTCAGGACGTAAAGGAACAATTTAAAAGAAATTATGTTACATACTTCAATGAAAAGTTAAAAACATCAGAAAAACTGTTATACTACAAACACTTAAAGGATGCTAGTGATTACAGAATGGCTGATTATCTGCTTATGCTGAACAACTCGCATTATAGACAGGCAGTGTGCAAATTGAGAATTTGTGCACATCGTTTGGAAATTGAGACTGGTCGATACAGAAATAACAAGCGCTGGATGAGCGCAAAGACCTCCGTCGAGGCAACAGGGTCCGTAGCGTAATACATCACTGAATAACATACGGCCGGATGCCAAGCTCAATTTTGCATTTGTTGGACGTTAGCTTCATCAATGGTAATTAATCTGGGATTGAGGGTTCCTCACTAGCATGTCCAGACAGGGATGTGAAAGTCACATTCCCAGCAAATAATTTTTGTTTGATTTGACGTGCTTGAAATATTGGGGTATGGAATAGAGTATATTGATGGAAAACCTGGAAAAGTGCTTGAGACATTAGGCCCCATCCCACCCCCACCTCCCCCTGAGAGGATCCCCTCACCCAAATCGACACGTTAGCGGCAGAAATGAGACACCGTGTGCCTAGTTGTTGTACCAACTTGCTTGTGATTTTGTGCTATAGGCCCAACACATCAACACTTCATATTTTGTATGTGTACAGTATAGCATCATCATTGATGAGAGAATACTATTCAAAACACACCTGATTTTACCGACACTTCGTTCTGATCTGTCTCAACATCATATGATGAGGATTCAATGCGCTCGGTATAATTTTGTATACTGGTGTTACAGGTCACCTTCGCTTTCACCTTACTGTATCAATGACCATGGACTTGTACATGTATCACATTCACATTGAATGGTGATGACTGATGAGAATATTGCCCCTATGGAACAAATGACTGAATTCCACGCAGCAAATAAAAAGTTCATGTTAATCATAAACAACATACAATTAGTAATACTATCAAATAATTATGTTTATTCCTTGTCGACATCAATATATTACAGGTAATATTATGACTGAATCATGGTAACATATATTCATGGGTATTTTTCTCTACAATAAACTGAAGGAGACCCATGCTGTTTATTATATTATGTTTTAAAACTTCACTTGCTAATCTCGATTATGTTGCTTATTGTGAAAATAAATGAAGTTATGAAATCTAGTATGATTGTTCATTGATCTCAAATTAGAAATATCTTCAGCAGCTAATGTTAAGTCAATCATAACAATATATAACACCATGGTATTGTTGTAATATTACCCAGGTATTGATCTTTGAATAAGAATGTAATGAGATACATATACCTGTTCTTTGTGTTATTATGTATGCAGTTCATTCTGTATGTATTTTATACATGTACATGTAGCAGAATTGGAATTAAAATTTGAAATGAAGTCTGTTTCTAGAAGCTAAATCATTTTAGACACACATTCAAGTCCTTACCTGGTCAAGGGAGATAATTTTCACTTTTGATGATGTTTGTGAAGCATGCAGCAGGACTTCAACTTCCAAGGATATTATCCACACAATCCCATTCTACATGATATTTTTGCCATAGCACCGATAAACTAGGTCCCTTCATTTATGTGTTCTAGATCCAGGAGCTATTGGGAGCTGCAGGCTTTGTAAAAGTTAGATCCAATTATTCTCAGTGAAGCAATGAAATCCGGCATGGTTGTTTTAAGTTAGAATTTGGCATCCTTGGAAATGTCTGACCGATTCACACATGTATCACTCGGCAGGTGGTCATTACATGTGTAATGTTTATTTCCTTAGGAATCAACTGATATCCAATGGGGTGGAGGGCGAGCAAATCACTGGCTCTGAACTAGGTCATCAGTTAGTGTGTCCTCGAATAGGAACGATCGATACCCATATGAGCGTGGGTGAGATGGGAAAGCATGTTTACGCCGTTTGCTCTTTGTGATACAACTCCAGCCGTAAAGTTAGAAAATGTCATATGTATCTTTTAAAATTATTTCCTCGAATGAAACATAACAATCTACATCGAAGAGATGAATCAAATGATTTGAAACTTAATTTCATTGTGTAACAGTGAGAAGAAAATTAATTGTATAAACATTCCAAGCCTCATTGAACACAAGCCGCACCATATTTGATATGAATATAACGCGCGTACATTAGCTCGCTTGGACGTCGCTTAGTTAAATATGGACAGACACGCAAAAATCTCAAAATTTTCAAAAGCCACAAAAATGCCCTCAGCTTGTACAGAGTAAGTAAAAATACTTATGTACAACTTGATGTTTAGAAATGACTGTGTTGAGCGGTTCTATTCCCAACTTCTCTTTTATTCTATGTCATAGAGGACAGGGTTTGGTAGATAATTAAAAACTGTAGTAACTCGGCTTCACATTTTAGAGAATGAGTTTAATTGAGCCTAAGATGAAAGAGAAATACACTTATAAAAAAATCTATTTAAAAAAATATCTGTATATATGTTTGTATTAATTTCCATAATTTATTGAAAAAAACTATACGTAGACTTCGACCACCGAATATAACACAGGCCAGGCAACTGTGAGAACCAGTGAAAGATACCCATCGAGATGAGCGGATTTGCAGATAAACAACAACAACAAAATTGCACTTTGTGCCTCACGAGGCCCTTCTCCATAGAGTGCATGCCAGTTATTTTTCTAGACTACAACAACAACAGTTTTTGCCTGTATCACAGTCCGAGCTTCCGATGACCCTTCAACCTTACCCAGACGACGGATAATTTTTGACAGATTGTCTGGCTAGGTTGTTGATCGGATTCACAGGTCATGATTCCACCGTGACGGAATCACCGTTCGGAAGACTTTTTCTTTATTCAAAGTCATGTACTCGGAAGTTCCGTGGTCATACCCATGTAGTTTCAAGTTTAGTTTGCTATTCTATATGACATCTGTTTACGGATACATGAAAAATCTACAGATGATCCAGCATTTAGTAAATCATGCTTCGAAATGTTCGTGACGGAATCACCTGAAACGGACATGACTCTTGACTAGTGTTGCTTGTCTATTTTTTTGCTGCTCTGTTTCAATCTGACTATTCTTATATGACATCTCTTACTAACATACAGTACCCAAGGATGATAAGATTTTTTTCATCGTGAGAAAAACGCGACTGGATCATCCCAGGGGTTAAATCTAGTCCGTGACGTAATCGACAAAAAATCGTGATGGAATCACGAGTGCGCTTTTTAAATCTTACGGTAAAAGTGCTTTATTAATTACACATTTTCTTCAAAAAAATATTCCTAGAGTGAATTTATCTCTTCTACTTAGAAAATTAAAACTCTGACCTCTTATTTTTACTAAGGTACAGTGTTTGGGGGAGTTCCGAATCACTTTTCACATCCAGACTGCTAGCGCTTGTTCTTTTACGAGGTGAGAGCGACTGCTGGTCTTATATTCTAGGGAAATCTGTCGTCTATAATTGTATGTAAAGAAATCTTCAATCGGACTTGTCAATCGATGAGAAAATAACCTCCGCTTCAATGCACCAGCGCGGGCAGTTGCGCATCATTTTGGTGAGTTGCGGATCACGCCATCTAGCGGCCGTTACAGGCACTGAGAATGGAATTTTTATAGGCTTGAGGGGCCATCTGATAGGCCGGTGAAACCCTGGAGAAGATTTCAATGTTGTCTTAATTCTCCCCGCCCTGTGAGCGAATATTCAACTGTTGCAGTCCAGGCACAAATGACACGCAGATCTAGAGTCGAAAATGTTCTGAAGTATATTTATCTTGGAGCGAGCCTACAAAATTGCATTGTAATCTCAATTTAATTATTTTTTAGAACATTTTAGGATACGATGTCTGAGAATCATGGAGGGCGGGCTAGTGAACTTTCCTGTACTGCTCCATAACGACAAAACAGAGGAAGCGGGAACTTCGTGACTTTAAAGCTTATCATATTGGAGTCATTTTAGGACTTGGCCGAGCAGAGGATCATGGCTAAATTCAAAAGGCGGCCGTGTGGTATCTCAGAAATTCGTTTTTTTCCAGCCAGTTCTGTCCATTTCTTCGAATTTTTCTGGCCTAAAAGTACTAGAAAGTATTTTATTGGGCAAAAGTAGTTATTCTCTACTTTATTTGGTAGTTTATGAAAGAAAAATCGGAAAATTAGAATTTCGAAAAATCGGTCCAAAAAATAGTCGACAAATGGCTGACGAGATGACGTTACTCGACGTCATCATAGCGTTCATCTTAAGCTTTGTTACTCTTCCGGGTAGAGCTTGAACAGAAGATACTGTGTGTTATGTTGCAGCGCTCTAGCCCTATGGATAGCGAAAATATATGGGTTGACTCCCTCCCCCCCACCCCTCACCTGCGATACACCCCAAATCTTCCAGACCAGATAGTGTTAATAAAGGGACATCCAGTTATTGAACTCGTAGAAACCTCGCTCAGTGATGAACAATTTTATTTATATAAAACTTTCTATATTGGAGTAGATATGTCTGAAATTATTGAATATGATGATGTAATATCATTTGTTCACCAAGGTTTGGAATGATTCGCGTACATAGTTCCGGTTACAAGGATATTGTCATTGATTCATTTTTTTTTTTTTTTTTTGACAATGCCATGGATTGACCAATCTTCCTTAAAGTCGGTTTACACCTGTTGTATTAGTTGTGAGACGGTCCCTTATTCACCGATTTCAAGTTATGAACGGCGCTTATTTCGTTGATTCGGAATTGACATCTCTTACGTATTACGTTACCGAATTGACCGGAAAAGAAACAATCCAGGTCCGTTGTTTGACATTCATTTCAGTCCACGGAAACAGACGTTCCAATAAACCTAAAAAGTTTTAATCAGATACTTTACTTCAAGAAATATCAGGCATTAATTAGGAAAGTGATCCGCAACTCCCCGTGATTCGGAACTCCCCCAACCACTGTATACAGCTCCCGCCACATGCATATCTTTTCTGCAGATGTTTCAAAATAGTATAGTTTTCAGTAAAGTGCAATTTTTCTTCTTTGACAATTTAGAATTTCCCGAGTTCTTCATGTTCAAAAATTGCGGGAAAAATATTTCGCTATTAAAACACATCTTCTCTATTATTGGCGTGTTCCCGGAGATCATAGGAAGCGAATACATGTAGAACAAACAGCATGCTAATATAGGGTCTACGACAGAATGTGGAGTGCATTTTATGCGAAAAAGGGCTGTTTAGCAATGTCCGCTTTTCCGTGGAATTCATGAGATCACGATTGAAGTATCATGGGAAGATATATTTTTCCAGTCGCTATCTCCCCCCCCACCCCATCTTCAAAAAAAAGGAAACGAAAAAGCCGAGAGAGCGCCTCGTGAGGCAGAGTTATTTTTCCAGACTACAACAACAACAGTTTTTGCCTGTATCACAGTCCGAGCTTCCGATGACCCTTCAACCTTACCCAGACGACGGATAATTTTTGACAGATTATCCGGCTAGGTTGTTGATCGGATTCACAGATAACGATTGAAGCATGGGAAGATATATTTTTCCAGTCGCTATCTCCCCACCCCCAACTCAAAAAAAAAAAAAAAAAAAAAAGCCGGGAGAGTTCTTCGGAGTTTTACGTTTTTGACCTCTGACTTTGAATTTGACTTCTCACTTCCGACTCGCATCCTGGTGAATGACACTCGTCCTTTATCTTTTTGCCGATTCAGAGATTCTCGTGGAAGTTTCCAATTATACTATCCGGAATGCGAGTTTTTCTTTCGTGAAAATTTACTTTTTATGAAAGCGCAGGTTTGTCTTCGTCGCATACCGGCCATCTGTACCAGCGCGAAGTTATAAGTACACGCGCGAATTTAGTACCCTCGAATTAAGAGACCCGGTGGAAGCACTGCAAAGGATACACATCTTTTGTGACGTAAGCATTCAATTGTGTCCAGAAACTTTTCAAAATTTCGTCGGGAACCATAGCAATCCCTATTGGAAATCACACGAGTCGTGGGTTCCCCATATGACAATTATTTGGCGGGAGATATCACGTTGCGCTCCTAGACCTCCGTCTGATCGACGGAGGTAACAATAACTATATAGACAGAAGCGACAGAATCTGTAGATTATGTAACATATCAGCGGAAGATGAATTTCATTTTATCATGAAATGCCCTAAACTAAAACGTCTCCGAAGCCTCTTATTGGAGAAACTGATACAGGCACACCCCGAAACGACCTTTATGACAGAACTAGAGCAATTTTTGTTGATACTCGATTGCCCGAGTGCGATTGCACCACTCGTTGGACAGTTTTTGTACGAGATGTTGGAAGAGCGTCGACATCTCTTATCCACCTCACCCACTGCCACACAATAACATATTATTGTTCAATATTGTTAATTCATTGACTTGTTTGTATTTCATGTGCTCATACGTGAAATAAAATATCAGTATCAGGTTCATTTAGAAACTGTTAAGTAACCGCATGGCCCCTAGGACCGGATTAATCATAGAGTTTCTGTAACGGTTCATTGTAATTTGGTGATAAATGTAAGAGATGGGAGAGATGTCTGGAGAATAAAAAGCAACCATATCACTCCACTATGGTGTTCTATTTGTGCCAAGTTTCCGTCGCCTTTTCAAAACGCGACGTCGCCTTTTGAAACGCGACGTCGCCTTTTGAAACGCGACGTCGCGTTTTTAAAACACGACGTCGCCTTTTGGAAAACACGACGTCGCCTTTTAAAACGCGACGTCGCGTTTCTTTCCTATGTTTTTGCATTGTAAAACTCGACACAACGGAACTCGACGTCGCGTTTTCAAAAGGCGACGTCGTGTTTCACCCACGTCTTGTTTGGCAATGTTAAAAGATAGGAAAGAAACGCGACGTCGTGTTTTTTAAAAGGCGACGTCGCGTTTTCAAAAGGCGACGTCGCGTTTCAAAACGCGTCGCCTTTTGAAACGCGACGTCGCCTTTCGAAACGCGACGTCGCCTTTTGAAACGCGACGTCGTGTTTTGATAGTAGAACTGCGCATGTCTAGGGATCATTTATTTTCAAGAAATTGTGTTGTGACTATAGATACAATGCTTTAGTTAGACAAGACAAATGACATACATGTAGATATATGTAGAAGACTGTGTAAATGAAATGTGTGGTAGGAAACTTCGCTGTGCTTATATCCGTCTCAGAAATTAGGTCATGTATATCCATTGAGTATACGCACCCCTCAAGACAAGAACAAGCTGACATTATTAGTGCGCATAATGCATGTATTTAGACAATGTTTCCTCATTAGCTTTCAGTTACTTGTACAGCGACCAACTAATTTTTTTTCAAGATAATCATCCTGTCCGTCCTCTAAACGTTTGTCAGGCTTTATTATTTTTATATTATTCACATTGTATCATTAATCTTGGGTGTAAAACTCGGCTGGCAGTGTCGTTTATTACTTGACTTTAAATTGCCATTTCACTATGCATTCAGTTATAGCACAATGCACTCATGGACTCACTAAGTGGAAGCTGTGCCGTTAGTGTCACCCATAGAGGACATTTAAATGTTGATTGATTAATTTATTTCAACTGGGTTAAAACGGTCCTCGGTGAAAACAGTTTCTACCTAGACCAACACATTTTCACTTGGCTGTAAATCTTTCACCACCAGGTGTAAAAATGGAAGCTGGATTGATCTGCATGGGTGGAAAACATTCCAGCCAGGTGCTTCTCAGGTTAATGATATTAAAAGTGACTTACCAAGTTGAGTAATACGTTATTGAATTTGAGCTTTGAACCCTTTGTATAGTTATTTATACGCTATGTAGCGGTTTTGAAATAATTGGGTACTCTATCGCAAAAAAACAAATTATCTTAGCTCAGATAGGTCAATGCTACCACCACCTATTTTTATCAAAAATAGGAAAATAAGCGTGTAACCATTCCCGGAGACGCCGCCACAAATTTAGGTTCGTTTATTCCAATCTCAGTTAAGAGTTTCTGCCCTTATTGCTTCGCTCTCCTATCAAAGTCTAGTTTCACGATAACGGTGACAACCTTGTAACCCACAGTTTTGCTGATAGAATTGGAACCCTCTACTATTGTGATTGTCTTATAATTCTCGGAGATGGTCAAGCGGATAGCTCTGGCTCACTAATAACAAATGCTCCATAAACCTGCACATGCGCAGTTGAAAGACCAAAAGGCGACGTCGCGTTTCAAAAGGCGACGTCGCGTTTCGAAAGGCGACGTCGCGTTTCAAAAGGCGACGTCGCCTTTTAAAAAACACGACGTCGCGTTTTAAAACGCGACGTCGCGTTCCTTTCCTATCTTTTAACATTGCCTAACAAGACGTGGGTGAAACACGACGTCGCCTTTTGAAAACGCGACGTCGAGTTCCGTTGTGTCGAGTTTTACAATGCAAAAACATAGGAAAGAAACGCGATGTCGCGTTTTAAAAGGCGACGTCGTGTTTTCCAAAAGGCGACGTCGTGTTTTAAAAACGCGACGTCGCGTTTCGAAACACGACGTCGCGTTTCAAAAGGCGACGTCGCGTTTCAAAAGGCGACGTCGCGTTTTGAAAAGGCGACGGAAACTTGGCACAAATAGAACACCATACTCCACAGTCAAACAGTTCTCGGCGCTTCACTTTCAGACTAGAATACGGAGGATTCTAAGCTAAAGCCGTCGTGTCTCAGCCGCGTTTTTTTTTTCTTTTTTTTTTTTTGCAGTGGTTCATGTAGAAACTGTTAAGTAGCCGCATGCCTCCTAGGACCGGCTTAATCGGAATTAGATACACCAGCTCGAGAGCTGTGATGACAGATTAGATCAAATAAGTAACTCATAGAATGTTAATGATAGAGTAAACGCCTCAACATGGGGTAAATTTCCACCAAGTCAAACCTACATATATTTGCCACATGACATGTACAGAGGACGAGCCATGGGGAGTATCCATCCACCAGCAGATCTAGAATCAAACATATACCGGTAATAAATTGGTGAGATATAAAAGATATGGGGAAAGTTCACGACGTCTAGCAATCTATAAAGCAACCATATGTCTCCACGGGAAAACTTCCTCAGCACCTCATATTCGGAATAGGATACGGAGAATTCTAAACCTTGAGATATAGTCCGGTCGGGGAAAAGTGCCTCTCCAATTTTGGAGGTAAAAAAGGTCGTTTTTCTCGAATAACTCCGAAAATATGAACAAAATAGCTTTTTCTGTAAATGGCGCATAAATTGACATATAGTTACATATGTTAACACATTTTGCCATTTATAGGATTTATAGTTAACTTGTTCGAATGTGTTGAAATGAGAATTTGAAAAAAACAACAGATCGCTTTCTATCTCCTGAAGTAGATAGGCAACAATTTCTTCAAAGCACGTAAACCAATGTGAAAAAATATCAATGTATGCGCCATTTAGAAAAAAAATGCTATTTTGTTCATATTTTCTGAGTTATTCAAGAAAAACGACCTTTTTTACCTCCAATATTGGAGAGGCACTTTTCCCCGACCTGATAGTGTACTCGCCTGTCCTTTTGTCTAACGCGAACTCGAAACGCTGTTAACAGACTTGTCAAAGAGAATAGCAATCAATACATATCTTTCATGTCTGAAATTATCCGCTTTCACCACTGAGAGATGGAACGCTCCTAAGTGAAGCTTCCGAAAGCAGTCTGAAAGGAGAAGTACCTTACAAAGGGGTGACTATGTTGAAAAATCTTAATCCAGCGCCATTGCCCATCGGGGAGTGGTATGCTTAAGTACTGATAATTGCCTCGTGGAAGTATTATAGGACCACTCATATTTTCCATTAGATGTTCGCTGTCATCGCTCCAATCCCATCTACGGTGAGTGCGTTGCACTCGAGCACTCGTTACGGTGATTTTGATTGGATAAAATATCGATCCACAATTTCCGAAACCATTGAAATTTGCCGTTATATTGATTCATACATGAATCATATCGAATATAAAAGCAAAATCCCGAGATAGATCTACTTGCCGAATCACCGATGATGGAAGAATACAATTGTCGGATTTGCAATTATTTAGCAGCAAACCTAGGTACAAGATGTCAATACGGTTATACCATAAACAGGAGTGAGTGAGTGAGTGAATATGATTTAACGGCACGACGTTTACAATGAAGAATACCAGTTTCGTCACAAACCTTACCGACGCTGAAAGCCTTGCGACCACCAGAGTGCTGGTTTTCGCGTACAGCTTAGTTATATTTTTGCTTTGGTCCTGGGTCATTATCGGCAATTTCCTCGCTTTGATCGCAGTGTGGAAGTTGAACACCGACGGACGAAAAATTCTGTCCTACAGTTTGCTCCTATCGGATTTGTTCATTGGTTTGTTTCTGTTCCCGCTGGATATCTTAGACCACAACATTCCTGATCTGTTCCTCCAACGGAACGTCTGCGTTAGTATCCTGGGCTTCAAGACCATCGGTGTCCTGTCGTACATCATCAACTTGTTGGTTGCGAATATAAAAAGTTATATTCAGTTAATGTGGCCGTTTCGATTCCAGAATTCATCTGAGAGATTAGAGGGCATTTTGGCCGCCATATCTTGGAGCGTTCCCACTGCCGTCATTTGTACCTCAGTCAGTATTACTCTCGCCTTGGACCGCGACCATCAGCTGAAAGTTTGCTCATGGGATTTCGTTCCGAGTTGGTTCAAACAAATTTTGGTTTACGTGCTATTTGTTCCCAGTGTCTTGTCCCTGTTACTGGTGTGTGCACTGACTACGCGCATGGCAATGCGAAAGTCTAAAGAGGTGGGAAATATCGAAAGATCAGTTCGGGAAAACAGAGAGAACAGACAGCTCGTAAGGAGACTGAGGGCAATAAGAATTTTGGTTGTAATGGTATTCCTACTAGTATTAACGTGGATACCGTTCACTGTAGTGATAGTAATTACTACACAAAACCTGGGAGCCCGTAATCCAAGTTGGTACATCTTGTTCCATGGCTGTCTCGGTATTACCGCGTTGTTACCAGTGATTTTTTTCAACACTCAGCCCGACATTCGTAGGAAGGAAGCAGAAGTCATCAGAAGTATACCCTTAATGGGAAAACGCCTGGTATTCGACGTGGAACAAGAGTACACATATTGAACATATTTTGATACTTTTGCCTGGAGATGAATTCATATCAGGAGATCATTACAAAGACCGAACGCGAAATCGTACATAGCCTACCACTAGTGTTTTAATTATGTCATGGCAGTCTTGCAAATATCTATTTTCATAAAACTCGAAAGAAAAAGTTTTGTTTGGTGAAATTATTAACGTGGATTTCATCTGTATCGTCATGATAATAAACTATCATAACAGATAAAACAGAGGAATACACTCAATATCTATCTGCCTTCAGAAAATGAAGAAAGATCGGTTCGACATGTTCGACATAGAAGCGCATAGACTCCTCAAATACTCCAGCCTGGAGAAATAGTAGTTGATTATAGTAATTTCATAGTAATTTTTTCTTAAACGGATTAAACAAGAAAAACAGTTCATCTGGATATGAAATGTATTCGACTGACTTTACAGCACCGAGCGGATACCTTTCACGGAGTGCCTTCAACGATTGCCTTCACAATGATCTCAATTCCTATTTCACAATGTATCTACGTGTATATGAATCAAGGAGAATACTTACTAAACTACTCTTAGAAGGTAGGAAATAGCATTTGAAAAATTCATCATTGGCTAGAATAAAGGTTTATCACCACACTGAATATCCTCTGATTAATTACTTATTTATAAAGGTTGAACCTGTGATACGATTTAATCTCCTGTTGAAGCAACTAGCTCCGGATTATCCTGATGACCTATCCCCAACTGGAACCTGACAATGTACGTTGTCTCCTACAAGAGAGAAGCGGTCAACTGTTTTCAATGATGCCGGCAAGACATCATGATGTTCCAAAAATATCAAGTCGGTATCGCTGATCAGTAAGTATTCTTAGTTCTTATAATATTCATAGTAAAGTCGTCATCTAGAGACTGATGTATCTCAGTCACGCTTTGATTGTGAATGTTCATATGAACATCATGAGGATCTTGAAGTACATGCGTTCATACGGCCCTTGGTCCGGGTTAAGCGGAATTAGATACAAGTTACGGCGATACATAATTTGAGAAACTTTGAGTGGAGGCGCTTGATGGTATAGCCCTGTTTTCTGCAGTAATGTTTTGTGACGTTGATTACAATCGTCACATTTAACACAGGATCTAGCAAATTCTACTAGGCGAGATATGTATAAGCCATATTCAGGTCCCACTAGAAAATTGTTCTCCATGAAGGGATAGTTTACGATGTCGAAATTGTAATCATCTTTTGTTTCGTAACGTCGACGAGAGAGATGACAGTAGTATAGAAAGGCTATTTAAAGTTAAGTTGACCTACTTATTTGTTCCCCCGGGGAGGATTTGAGGAGGTCAAGGTCACGGGGCGATCACGTGATCGATGGGGGAAACTACCTCCAGCACAGAAGAGTTCCAGTCGAGGGGGAGGTAACTCTGGGTGACTATAGTTCCGGCAAAGGGCCCCTGGGCATGTATTCTTTCGCGGTGATGCGGTCTGGCGGTGATGCGGTCGCGGGAAAAAGTTTCCGCGGAGAAAAAATAGTCCCCAGACTTCAAATACGCTGCATGGTCCGATTGGGTCGAGTGACGTATCAAAGTGAAGCATTCGCGAAGGGGCATCCAGTCATGGGTGGGTGTATGTAAAATTAGGATTTTTTCCCGAAACTTTAAAAAGCGGAACACGGACTTTACCCCTAAAATAGGGGAAAACACCTATCAACCCTAGCCAAAAGGGCTAATATAGGTCCCCGCGCTTATTGGGACCTGCCTATCAAGTCAATGGGGTGGGTGTATGTAAAATTAGGATTTTTTCCCGAAAATATAAAAAGCGGAATACGGACTTTACCCCTAAAATAGGGGAAAACACCTATCAACCCTAGCCAAAAGGGCTAATATCGGTCCCCGGGCTTATTGGGACCTGCCTATCCAGTCAATGGGGTGGGTGCATGTAAAATTAGGATTTTTTCCCGAAGCTGTAAAAAGCGGAATACGGACTTTACCCCAACACCTATGAATTCTAGCCAAAAGGGCTAATATCGGTCCCCGGGCTTATTGGGGCCTGCCTATCCAGTCAATGGGGTGGGTTTATTTAAAATTAGGATTGTTTTCCGAAAATATAAAAAGCGGAACTCGGACTTTACCCCTACAATAGGGGTCTGTATTATACAATATAAGGGAAAATGCCTGTATGGGGGGAGGGGTGGTCAAATTTTTTTTGTGGGCTTTACTATGGCTTGTGGGGTCTCGTTTTTCTCGTCTCGCCAAGAAAATGACAATGGGAAGGGTCCCGAAGCGAATCGGTGAAATTTTTGGGAAAAGTACCGGGTAGGCCTGTATATAGGCCTATAGGCTGGCTATATGGGGGTATAGGTTCAACCTGGGAAATTCACACACGTTCATTGTGATATGGGTTGCTTGGATTTGTTTTTCACGTCTAGTCATTTAGAACACGATGGGAAGGGTCCCGGAGCGCAACGGTGAAATTTTTGGAAAAGTACCATATAGCCCATATAGTCCCATACTGGCTATATGGGGGTATAGGTTCAACCCTGGAAATTCACACACGTTCATTGTGATATGGGCTGTTTGGATTTGTTTTTCACGTCTCGTCATTTAGAACACGATGGGAAGGGTCCCGGAGCGAAACGGTGAAATTTTTGGAAAAGTTCACGGAGGCCTGGGTAGGCCCATAGGCCTATACTGCATGGCTATAGGCCCATACGGGGTGGACGTTTTGGGGTCTAGGTCAACCCCTAATGATCCTATGATGTCGTATGAGGTCTTATTTTGAAGCTCTCGTGGAGGAGCATCCGACTGGACTAATGGTTCGTCCGTTTTCAATAGTCTGCGCATGCGCAGTCTGGCCGTAGTATAGAAAGCGGGCATTTTGGGGGTATGTGGGTGTGTGTTTGGGGTAGAGATGGACCGCTATGGGTCCGAATGGGTCGTGGAAGGTGTCAAAGTGAAGCTTGTGTGGGTTAGAGTCAGAATGGTGTGTTTTTAAGTGCAAGTGGCGTCAATCTGCGCATGCGCAGTTGGTTGTAGTAAGTAAAGTGGCCATTTTGGGGCAGTATAGGAAGGTATTTGGGGTCGAGAAGGACCATCCTTGGTCCGAATGCGTCCTGGAAGGTGTCATCTTGTAGCTCTCGGGGTGTAGACCCCGATTTGAGGGCTGCCCACGTCACCTGTGACGTCATCGGTGACGTCATCAGTACGAGTAGTAGCGAAAGTGGGCATTTTAGGGCACTGAAGGATGATATTTGGGGTAGAGAGGGACCATCCTTGGTCCGAATGCGTCGTGGGAGGTGTCATCTTCTAGCTCTCGGGGTGTAGACCCCGATTTGAGGGCTGCCCACGTCACCTGTGACGTCATCGGTGACGTCATCAGTACGAGTAGTAGCGAAAGTGGGCATTTTGGGGCAGTGAAGGAAGGTATTTGGGGTAGAGAGGGACCATCTTTGGTCCGAATGTATCTAGGGAAGTGTCATGTTGTAGCTCTCGGGGTGTACATCCCGATTTGAGGGATGTCCGCGTCACCTGTGACGTCATCGTTGACGTCATCAGTACGAGTAGTAGCGAAAGTGGGTATTTTAGGGCAGTACAGGAAGGTATTTGGGGTAGAGAGGGACCATCTTTGGTCCGAATGTGACTAGGGAAGTGTCATGTTGTAGCTCTTGGGGTGTACATCCCGATTTGAGGGATGTCTGCGTCATCTGTGACGTCATCGGTGACGTCATCAGTACGAGTATTAGCGAAAGCGGGTATTTTGGGGCAGTGAAGGAAGGTATTTGGTGTAGAGATGGACCATCCTTGGTCCGAATGCGTCGTGTGAGGTGTCATCTTGTAGCAACGCCCGCCAACACCAAGCTCAATGATTCAACGCCCTGGTGAAATAGCTCAGAAGCTCTGATTTTCTAGATATTCCATGGAATTGTCACTCATTCTTCGAAATGCAGTGACGTCCGTCGTTACGCCTTAACAGACCGGAGAGAGTACAACAACAACAACAAGGATGAGCCATGAGAGAACAACAACAACAAGAAGTTTTTTCATATAGTTTATTCTCCCCAATGTTACATCATACCCACGCTGGGGGAGCCGCGTTGGGTATATTTACAATTCAAGAAGACTCTTGTCCAATCAGAGGACACCATTTGCATTTGTCATATTCGTTCCTGTCCGTTAGATGTATTCTTGTCCAATCAGAAGTCTCCATTTCAGAAAGTTCCATCTTCGGCCATGTTCGCTCTGAACCGTTTATTCTAATCATCGTCGGGCAGGCCAGGATACCGTTGAGGCAACATATCCTCAGATAGTTGTTTGTGCATTCTGAGTATCTATCAGTGCATGGGTGAATACATTCACCCGATGGGAAGATTCCGTAATTTGGTCACGAAGAACGTAACATTGGTCACCCTCTCTACGACCCACTTGGTGTTGGGGCGCTGTTCATAGGCCCATTGCAAGACATCCAATTGGTCCACTTGGTCCAGCACGGGCTTTAGCGATGTCCGGCTAATAATGGTAAACGGTTGGTCAAATACCCGGATGTTACTGCTCGGGTAAAAGTATCGGACTTGATCTGTCTCCTTATGCTGCAGTACATAACCAAACGCCAGATTTAATTTGAAGGACGTAGCTTGGTCATTGAAGATGGCTTCCACGTAGTTGCGTAGACGGGTGAGGCCAGTCAGTCGGAAATTGTAGATATCTTGAATAGGGCGATGACGGTGGAAACAGTGCCGTATCATGGGCCAATGGCGCCGATAGATGTCACTCACTGGATGGGCGTCCTTTAAGAGATCGCTGGGAACATCCACCGCATCTTCCAGAAAATGTTCGTTGTTGTCAGGCGTATGACTGGGAACAGTAATGCTAGGAACCGGCTGGATATCTAGGCTCTTCTGAACTGTGGGTATAGACGGGCTCTCCGTGATCGCATCACCAGTGGCATTCGTCTCCCCGGGCTCATCTTCACTAGGTCTGACCCTCATGGGTGCCTCTTTAGTGGAAAGTTGTCGCTCATACCGTGGTGATGGACTATGAATCAAACGTTGGTGCTGTCTTAACTGACTGGGTCGTTTGAAGAGTTGACCACAACCGTTACATTGTTCCGTCGCGCCCTCGTGGAATGAGCGTTCGTGGCGCAGTAAATGATCCTCCCGATTGAATGACCGTGCGCAGGTTGTACAAGTATACCGAGCATCGTTGTGGGTGGGGGCCTCGTGGCGTCGTAAATTATCTAGACGAGTAAACAGCTTCTGGCAAGTTGTACAAGAGAACATATCGGCTGAGGGTGAGAGAGGGTGACCAATGTTACGTTCTTCGTGACCAAATTACGGAATCTTTCCATCGGGTGAATGTATTCACCCATGCACTGATAGATACTCAGAATGCACAAACAACTATCTGAGGATATGTTGCCTCAACGGTATCCTGGCCTGCCCGACGATGATTAGAATAAACGGTTCAGAGCGAACATGGCCGAAGATGGAACTTTCTGAAATGGAGACTTCTGATTGGACAAGAATGCATCTAACGGACAGGAACGAATATGACAAATGCAAATGGTGTCCTCTGATTGGACAAGAGTCTTCTTGAATTGTAAATATACCCAACGCGGCTCCCCCAGCGTGGGTATGATGTAACATTGGGGAGAATAAACTATATGAAAAAACTTCTTGTTGTTGTTGTTCTCTCATGGCTCATCCTTGTTGTTGTTGTTGTACTCTCTCCGGTCTGTTAAGGCGTAGCGACGGACGTCACTGCATTTCGAAGAATGAGTGACAATTCCATGGAATATCTAGAAAATCAGAGCTTCTGAGCTATTTCACCAGGGCGTTGAATCATTGAGCTTGGTGTTGGCGGGCGTTGCTACAAGATGACACCTCACACGACGCATTCGGACCAAGGATGGTCCATCTCTACACCAAATACCTTCCTTCACTGCCCCAAAATACCCGCTTTCGCTACTACTCGTACTAATGACGTCACAGATGACGTCACAGATGACGCAGACATCCCTCAAATCGGGATGTACACCCCAAGAGCCACAACATGACACTTCCCTAGACACATTCGGACCAAAGATGGTCCCTCTCTACCCCAAATACCTTCCTGTACTGCCCTAAAATACCCACTTTCGCTACTACTCGTACTGATGACGTCGCCGATGACGTCACAGGTGACGCGGACATCCCTCAAATCGGGATGTACACCCCGAGAGCTACAACATGACACTTCCCTAGACACATTCGGACCAAAGATGGTCCCTCTCTACCCCAAATACCTTCCTTCACTGCCCCAAAATGCCCACTTTCGCTACTACTCGTACTGATGACGTCACCGATGACGTCACAGGTGACGTGGGCAGCCCTCAAATCGGGGTCTACACCCCGAGAGCTACAAGATGACACCTTCCAGGACGCATTCGGACCAAGGATGGTCCATCTCGACCCCAAATATCTTCCTGTACTGCCCCAAAATGGCCACTTTACTTACTACAACCAACTGCGCATGCGCAGATTGACGCCACTTGCACTTAAAAACAAACCATTCTGACTCTAACCCACACAAGCTTCACTTTGACACCTTCCGCGACCCATTCGGACCCATAGCGGTCCATCTCCACCCCAAACACACACCCACATACCCCCAAAATGCCCGCTTTCTATACTACGGCCAGACTGCGCATGCGCAGACTTGAAAACGGACGAACCATTAGTCCAGTCGGATGCTCCTCCACGAGAGCTTCAAAATAAGACCTCATACGACATCATAGGATCATTAGGGGCTCACCTAGACCCCAAAACGTCCACCCCGTATGGGCCTATACCCCCATAGCCATGCAGTATAGGCCTATGGGCCTACCCAGGCCTCAGTGAACTTTTCCAAAAATTTCACCGTTTCGCTCCGAGACCCTTCCCATCGTGTTCTAAATGACTAGACGTGAAAAACAAATCCAAACAGCCCATATCACAATGAACGTGTGTGAATTTCCAAGGTTGAACCTATATCCCCATATAGCCAGCCTATAGGCCTATATACAGGCCTACCCGGTACTTTTCCCAAAAATTTCACCGATTCGCTCCGGGACCCTTCCCATTGTCATTTTCTTGGCGAGACGAGAAAAACGAGACCCCACAAGCCATAGTAAAGCCCACAAAAAACAATTGACCACCCCTCCCCCCCATACAGGCATTTCCCCTTATATTGTATAATACAGACCCCTATTGTAGGGGTAAAGTCCGAGTTCCGCTTTTTATATTTTCGGAAAACAATCCTAATTTTAAATAAACCCACCCCATTGACTGGATAGGCAGGCCCCAATAAGCCCGGGGACCGATATTAGCCCTTTTGGCTAGAGTTGATAGGTGTTTTCCCCTATTTTAGGGGTAAAGTTCGTATTCCGCTTTTTAGTTTCGGGAAAAAATCCTAATTTTACATGCACCCACCCCATTGACTGGATAGGCAGGTCCCAATAAGCCCGGGGATCGATATTAGCCCTTTTGGCTAGGGTTGATAGGTGTTTTCCCCCATTTTAGGGGTAAAGTCCGTGTTCCGCTTTTTATAGTTTCGGGGAAAAATCTTAATTTTACATGCACCCACCAGACTGACTTGATAGGCAGGTCCCAATAAGCCCGGGGACCGATATTAGCCCTTTTGGCTAGGGTTGATAGGTGTTTTCCCCTATTTGAGGGGTAAAGGCCGTGTTCCGCTTTTTATAGTTTCGGGAAAAAATCCTAATTTTACATACACCCTCCCATGACTGGATGCCCCTTCACGAATGCTTCACTTTGATACGTCACTCGACCCAATCGGACCATGCAGCGTATTTGAAGTCTGGGGACTACTTTTTCTCCGCGGAAGCTTTTTCCCGCGACCACATCACCGCCAGACCGCATCACCGCGAAAGAATACATGCCCAGGGGCCCTTTGCCGGAACTATAGTCACCCAGAGTTACCTCCCCCTCGATTGGAACTCTTCTGTGCTGGAGGTAGTTTCCCCCATCGATCACGTGATCGCCCCGTGACCTTGACCGCCTCAAATCCTCCCCGGGGAACAAATAAGTAGGTCAAGTTAACTTTAAATAGCCTTTCTATACTACTGATGGCCCGCTTCATTTCTATAGAGATAAAAGTATAAATATGATGTGTCGTTAGGACTATCTGTAGTTTCAATAAAACCCAGTGAAGGTGGATATATATCCATCACTGCGTCATTTATATAGCGATTATCCACAGCGAGAAGATCGTCTATAAAGCCTTTGGCGAATGAGAAGGAAATGTTTTGAAAGTGTCTTGATACATTGTCCTGTGATGAAAATGTTTTGATACATTGGCCTGTGATGAAAATGTTTGATACATTGACCTGTGATAAAAATGTTTTGATACATTGTCCTGTGATAAAAAATGATTTGATTCATTGGCCTGATGATGAAAATATTTTGATACATTGGTCTGTGATGAAACTATTTTGATACATTGGCCTGTGATGAAAATGTGTTTATACCGATACTTGGTCTGTGATGAAAATGTTTTACTTTGGCCTGTGATGAAAATGTTTTGATACATTGGCCTGTGATGAAAATGTTTTGATACATTGGTCTGTGATGAAAATGTTTTACTTTGGCCTGTGATGAAAATGTTTTACTTTGGCCTGTGATGAAAATGTTTTGATACATTGGCCTGCGATGAAAATGTTTTGATACATTGGTCTGTGATGAAAATGTTTTGATACATTGGCCTGTGATGAAAATGTTTTGATACATTGGCCTGCGATGAAAATGTCTCGATACATGTACATTGATCTGTGCTGAAAATGTTTCCGTAAGTCGTGGTCAGTAATAACTACAAATGCGCGTGGGAAGATTAATGGTACCTGGCTTTTAGAACACCATGCTGGACATGACTTGAATGAAAGGTACTGCTTTGTATCTGTAGGAATAAAACACCTGCCAGTGACAATCTTCTTATCTTGCAATGTTTCTGCAATTTGCTCCATGGTAAAAATGTGATGAAGATCAGTGATAGTTCCAATTTTGTTATCCCAAAGGAGAAAACAATCGTCAAAATAACCATCAAAACTGCAGAATATTTCAACTGGGGTGTGGTTCAAGACATCTATGTCATCGCTAGCATAAGAGAGGACGTATGCTTTCAACAGAATATCAATAAGGTCACTCAACCCGCTTGTGGAACAAATATGTCCAGTTATAATGGTCTGAATGGACAGGATATATTTGGTTGGTCTTAGATTCAAATTTGATGAGAAAACCTTTCTCCGAGTTCCTTTCCATGAGTTTTAACTAGGTTGTTTTATCTTGTTTCTAGGTGTTTTGTCCACATTTTCATTTTGTATCCATTACTACAGCTGAGCCTTTCCCAGCTTTTTTGATGATGACATCACTGTTATTTCGCAATGAGGCCAGAGCTGTGGATTCGGATTTGTTTGGAACGAATTCTTTCACCGTTTGTTTCTGCAATGGGATGTTCATTAAGAAAATCAATGAATGTATCCAAACCTGTTTTACGTCCGCTTGGTGGATTATGATTAAATTAAACGTAACATAAAAGTTTGGTGGAAAACGATGCCGGCGTACTGATAAGAAGTCATATGACCCCACAGACAAATTTACTCACTGCATATTTATAAAACATCACAAGAACCGAAATTGATCCCTGTGAACATTTGTATCCCAGCCATGCTTTGTTTGCAGCTGTTCATGTGGATATATTGAATTGACATGACCACGCGGCCCCTAGCAACGGCTTGAGTGGTAAAAGATACAATATTTCAGAGCCCCGATGTGATAGCCCTATCAAGTCTTCTGTTGGAAAATGATGAACTATGTGACCGCCAGATAGTAAAAAACGGCCTAAAAGAGGGACTTTTCATGGGATGCAAGTTCGTATTCAGAACCAACACCTGTGAGGTCCGACGCCGATCAAGCGCTTCATTTTCCACCATGCTTACAAGTCACAAAACTACAATTACAATGATCAGAGGGCAAGTCTCGGGAACCAAACTTCCACCAGCAGAATCTCACTGTATATAGTCAACAATTAAACGCAACATTAAAAGGGTGTTGGAAAACGATGCCGACGTACTGACAAGAGCTTATATGACCTCGCAGACAAATATACTGACTGCGTATTTCTAAAACACCAGAAGAACCGAAAGCGATCACGGTGATGATTTGTATCCCAGTCACGCTTTGACTGTAGCCGTCCATGTGTATATATTGGATTGACATGACCACACGGCCCCTAGCAGCGGATTGAGCGGTAATAGAAACAAATATTTCAGACCCACGATGTCTGTTGGAAAGTGATGAACTATGTGACCGCCAGATAGTTAAAAACTGCCTAAACGAGGGAGTTGTCATTGAATGCAAGTTCGTATTCAGAACAAATACCTGTGAGGTCCGACGCCTACCAAGCGCTTCATTTCCACTTTGTTCACAAGTTACAAAACTACAATCACAATGAATTGTACAGAGGGCAAGCCTCGGGGATGACACGTCCACCAGCAGAATCTCACAGTATACAGGCAACAATTAAATCTCTTGTTTTTCATCACAGATGTGTCCTATCAATATAACATATAACTATCAATATAACTCCTGGGTTTCCTAGTAAAACTAAGTTCATTTTCGTTTGGTTTTGGGATCGGTGTACAATTTAAACCTTTACATACACCTTCCATAACCATCACTGATTCAAGAATAATTTGCAGTCTACCCTCTTCTACCTAAAATCGATATTATCATGTTAGTTTGCCTCGAATTATATACTACCCAAAGCCTATAGGCCCTATTTTTCCCAGATCCAGGTCTGAAACCAAGTCGGTCGGAGAAGTGGACCCCTCCCCCCCCCTCCCACCAGCGCACATCAGACTTGTTCAGTTTTGTCACATGCCATGGTTCAGTATTATGTTATCACGATAGATTCCGTTGTGTGCAGTATCTCCCAGACTGAACCGCCGCCCTACACGTTCAGATTTGTTTCGTAGACGTCAGTAGACTCTAGCCGATATATGTGCCTACAAGACTATCATTTTCTTTTTGCTGTGAAATGATCAGATTTGACCCGACATGTTTTACGGACGACCCGTGCCCAGAAGTCAGGAGCCCGGAAGTAGCGCAAGAGAATGTGGATCTGAGCACCTGAAGCTGCGATGAGTAAGACACTGTACAGAACGAGAGCCTATTCACACTCACATGCCCACCCCTATGGGCTAACGTATAGGGTTGAATGTAGGTGCCTAATCCCGAGTGCGCATCCGATCGAGAGATTCTGCGCTTTCTCTACCGCACCTCGAATGCGCACGCCACGATTACATCAACGGGCAAAGTCACACAAAGCCCCTGATAACACTCCTTGAGTAGGGGTCCAACACAGACCTGCAGAAGTTCATTATATTCTATGCAACTTATCAGCTGGATTGAGATGGGCGTGTGGAGTCCCGAATTGCCACTATGCTGTGTCGAGTGTCGAGGACCAGTTGTTTTTGTTTTGATTTGTTTCCCGCACTACCGAGGACTGGACGATGCGTACTCGGATGACCGAGTCTATTCATGCGTCACCGGAAGTGCGCAATCAGAAGCGCGCGCCTCATGCCACAGCGCAAGTGTATGTGTGCTCAAATTCTCTTTTTATATTACTATCATGGAGGTACAAGCATGGTGTACCTTCATGTCTAAACATATCGGACTGTGTCTCATGGAGTGTGTTGATGTTCCAAATGAAACGTCTATCAAATTCTATCAAATCTATCTACAGTAAATAACATGACATGGTCGTACGTGAACTGTTCAGCCTATGCTTATTGAACTTACTATTAAAATGATATTGATTCCCTGTCGTGGATTTATAGCTCTCAAAGCACTAAGATCGTGGACGAGTTTAGTTCGTATACGCAAATACTTAATTAGGGTTGCAAGAGTGGAGATAGACGCGATTATGGGATAAATTTGTTCCAATACTAACAACAGATAAGCTTTCAAGCAATTACCAGAGCTCCGAATGCATCGCATCAGCCTCACCTAAAGTATGTGTGAGCAGTGATTCTCTTTCAAACAACTATTGTTAATGTATATCACTTCGAACGCGTAAACAGGCTCTGGCCTATATCCCGTAATCTCGTGGGAAGCAAGAGACGTAGGACCAACGCTGTTTCATGAGCATAGTATATTACCTTCCGTTGATGGTCCTATTACCAACTTATCATAATGAGTTAATCAGTGAACGCCCAATGGCCGTCTCTTCCCTGCGGTTCTGATTTCAAATAGAAGGTGGAGAAACTGCAAATTCTGCAAGACCGTGACTAATTTGTGAGGTATCCCGTTTCTCAGTTATTCAAATTGGCTGGAATCCCTAAGATTTACGCCATACTGTTTGCAAGGAGAACAATACATCGTGTGCATTGACTTAGAAATATGCAGTCAGGATATTTGTCTGTGGGGTCATAAGACTTCTTGTCATTACGCCAGCATCATTTTTCGCCATCCTTTTAATGTTGCGTTTAATTCATATCTTTTGATACCGGTAACAAAAATGATGAATCTCAATTCGACGGCCAGTGTTTCCTTGACAATTGAACGTCCATTGACTTTAATATTTGCTTATAGGCTATTTCTGATGTACGCCATTTCTTTGGTGGCAGTTGGTAACGTCATCACCTTCATCGGTATATGAAGACTCAACTCGGAAAGATCCAAGATCTCTTCTTTCAGTCTGCTCTTCGCTTATTTATTCATTGGTGTCCTGATATTACCTATTGAAATGCTCGAAATCAATTTGCCCGTGGTGTACAGCGACAGACCTGTCAGTTATACCGTGACAGGACTGAGGAGTCTCCTCGTCCTCGTGTATATACTACATCTAGCAGTGGAGAATATTCGAGGTTACATTGAGTTAATTTATCCCTTATGGATGCAGGGTCCCAGTGGGCGATTGCAAGTTATACTAGGTGCTGTATCGTGGGGACTGCCAACCACTGTCACCTTTGTTTGTGTGGGGTACATTACCGGTGCGGACGCGAGGTTTCATTTCCCGCCAGTTTGGGCTTGTACCCCAATGGTATCCAACTATGTTACTTTATGGATTGTACGTTCCAAGTACAGTTACAACGTTGCTGACATGTATATTAATTATATCCGTCTCCTTGAAGAAGTCAAAACAGATTGAGACCCCTGAAAAGGTCTGTTCGTTCGAGAACAGAAGATATTCGCCAAGCGAGCAGACTGAAGCAAATAAGGATACTGTCTAATTCTTCTGGTTCTTCTATTCCTGGTCACATGGGCACCTGTTACAATTGGTATTGTTTCCGGAGGGGCGGGGGGGGGGTGGCCTGCTCGAATTTCCGTTTGGAACCTTCTGTTCCCATCATGCCTCAGTGTAACCGCTCTGCTACCTGTCGTATATTACTCTGCTATACCGGAAATCCGAAATAAGCAAAGGGAGGTCGTTAGTTGTTTTTTTCCCTGAGAAAACATTTAAGAGAGTGATATTTATTCTTTTACTGCTCTTACTTCGCTCACATTGTTGCCAAATGTTGAGGCTCTGGTAGTTTTCTGCTATGATTTAGTCGAGAGTGCCAGTCAGAACCCAGTATCAGCAACTGGTGTCCAAAAACGATGACCACGTTTGAAATCACACTCAGATGCATAACGCTTCAATGTGCGAACATCAACACGACATGGTGTTTTTTCCGAATTCGGACACCTCGCGACCGTACGAATGCAATTAAATGGGATGTATGTAGAATTCAACATATAGTAGGTACGTGTGCTATGTGGAGTTATCCAAGACATGTGTGTGTCACACCCCTGTCACCAAACTGTATTAGTTTGAAAAGCTAATACATCTGAACCAGTTTGTGCAATCAGTGTCAGAGTGAGGGAAATGCCCTGGATTCTTTCTATTCAATCCCCAACTGCCTATTGTGATCAATTCATTCACAGCCTGTTATGTTTGTGCCTGGTCCTAAAAGAAGCTCAAAATTGATTGGCAATTGACACATATCTGTAATTTGATCCACATGCCAGGTACACTCTTAGGAAAAAGGGTTCTAGGTAGAACCCTAAAGGGTTCTTCAGCTTATAGCTGTGGGAGAACCCCCTTTAGGGTTCTAGGTAGAACCCTTTTTGAAGGGTTCTAGGTAGAACCATTTGAAAAGGGTTCTAGGTAGAACCCTTTTTTATCAAATGGTTCTAGGTAGAACCCTTTTGAAAGGGTTCTATGTAGAACCCTTTTCTGTCATATGGTTCTAGGTAGAACCCTTTCAAAAAGGTTCCAGGTAGAACCCTTTTTGGCATATGGGTCTAGGTAGAACCCTTTGAATGAAAGTTTACACACCTTTTTATAGTTGGGTTCAAGCTTTAATATATTACACCGAACTGATGCACAAAATATTGTTTGAAATTGAAAGCAAAGAGAATAAGTGTGTCATGCATTCTAGTAGTCAAGGGGCCAAATTCAGTAATATTCGTCAAGGTCTCCAATAATTTGAACGCTTCATATACACTTAAGATGCTAATTCCCAAACAATATTCCATCCATGTACAGCTCTAATTTGTTTTACACTGTGCAAAATTGTGCTCTTCAAGATGTTAGCAAAGAAAGTTCTGCACAATCAGAGATTTGGATTTTTATCTGAACGAGTTGAAAGGCAGTCTAAGGTGAATAATTTATTAGAGACCTTACCATACACATGCATGAATCTGAATTTTGCGTTAAAAGCTTTCTTGAATATTGCCTTAGAAATACGTTTGGTGTGTGATATCTCCATGGCCCCAAGAATGATAAATAATTAAAAATAGGACTGTTGATTTTGTTAGAGAAAAACATTTTTATTTATTGTGATAGATCTGGTTCCATTCAAAAAGATAGGAGAGAAAATCATGACCAGCAAATCTGATAAAAGAACTTTCACTTTCTCTTCAGACAAGTCCTCTCTCTCTGGTTACCACTGTTCAATATCATATTAAATGAGAATGTACATTTTGCTTTCAGAGTGTTCAATATTATGCCTCACATCAACCATGCAGGTTAGTTTGACACAAAAAAAATTGTCCATTCAGTTCATCAATGATGTATCAACCCTGCTTACTGTGATGGGCACCGGTGTGTCCACATTCAATAAGAAAACAAACTTTTCCAGGAAGAGCATGGTCCTTTTTTAGTCCTTTGGGGTACTCTACCCCAAACACATAATATAATGCAAATATGGCACTCAGACCGAATGAAATATCCATGATGGCGTCATCATTCAGCACCTGAATATCATCCAAGTAAATGGACATCTTCTCTGCATTTAACGGATTTCCTTCTCTGCAATTTTGCCGGGCCATTACAGGAGTTGGAATTTGGGGAATCTGAAACAGATTAAAAATGTGATTGATTTGCAAGCCGATTTGATACCAGTGTCAAGAAGCTTAGACATGGAATAGTTAAACAGTGAAACCTCTATACGCCGATCATTCTTGGGACCAGATCATATAGTCGATTTTGACAGAATTCTGGTTTATCAAGTTTCAAATACATTTTTACACTATACACCAGCGAACAATAAATTGTGTTCCTCTTTAATAAAATATAACTTCAGTAATACTGGATGGTGTTTCACTTTCATACATTCATATGTATATGACAATTCACCTGGCAAATAAAAAAAAAGCTGAATGCTACGAATGCTAGATAGAATAATCAAGATGTGTCCTCTCCAAACATCCAGAGGCATGTATAAAAGCGTAGATAGGAAACAAGCAAAACATGTACTAGCACATATGTTAGCTAGAAAGTTATGTGAGTGTCAGATTCACACACTCACGTGTAAGTGCTAGACTTCACACAAAAAAATGTTAAGGCAGACATGTACTTTTGGGATACAGATGTTAGCTAGAAAGTTCTGTGTGTCATCTTCACACTCTCACGTGTATGTGTTAGACTTTAAAAAGAAAATTTAAAGCAAACATGTACTTTTGTTATACAGATGTTCTCGCAAACTTTACAAGCTGGAAAGTTCTGGTCAGCTTCACACACTCACGTGTATGTGCTAGATTCACACAGAGAATGTTAAGGCAGACATGTACTTTTGGAATACAGATGTTAGCTAGAAAGTTCTGTGTGTGTCAGCTTCACACACTCACGTGTATGTGCTAGACTTCACACAGACAATGTTAAGGCAGACATGTACTTTTCAGATACAGATGTTAGCTAGAAAGTTCTGTGTGTGTCAGCTTCACATACGCACCTGTATGTGCTAGACTTCACACAGAAAATGTTAAGGCAGACATGTACTTTCGGAATACAGATGTTAGCTAGAACGTTCTGTGTGTGTCAGCTTCACACACTCACGTGTATGTGCTAGACTTCACACAGAAAATGTTAAGGCAGACATGTACTTTCGGAATACATATGTTAGCTAGAAAGTTCTGTGTGTGCCAGCTTCACACACTCACGTGTATGTGCTAGACTTCACACAAAAAATGTTAAGGCAGACATGTACTTTTGAGATACAGATGTTAGCTAGAAAGTTGTGTGTGTGTCAGCTTCACACAGTCACCTGTATGTGCTAGACTTCACACAGAAAATGTTAAGGCAGTCATGTACTTTCGGAATACAGATGTTAGCTAGACAGTTCTGTGCGTGAGCTTCACACACTCACGTGTATGTGCTACACGTCACACAAAATATGTTAAGTCAGACATGTACTTTTGAGAAACAGATGTTAGCTAGAAAGTTATGTGTGTCAGCTTCACACACCCGCGTGTATGTGCTAGACTTCACACAAAAATGTTACGGCAGACATATACTTTTGGGATATAGGTGTTAGCTAGAAAGTTACGTGTGTCAGCTTCACACACTCACGTGTATGTGCTAGACTTCACACAAAAAATGTTAAGGTGGACATGTACCTTTTATTCTCATACGCCAGCTTACACATGTTAATTTTCTTGAACCAATTTCACGAAAATGGTTACACAAAACAAACTGGACTGCAATTTTCAATACAAACTAGCTAATTATTGCTTTGATAAAATGCTTGAGGCTCTTGATCAGTGAAGAATTAATTAGTAATAGACACAGAAAGTATTTATGGATGACGACAGGCTAATAAACATGATAATATATGATCTGAGACATTCATTTATCTTGTTGTGGCTAATGTGGTCAGAAAAAAAGATTTAAAACTTACATGGCAATCTGACTTAGCTGATCAAAGAGGACTTGAATCAGCATGGTCTTTATCTTAGTCCTCCGGGAGCACTTCAGCTCTCCATCTTCAGTTTGGAGAGCCATTGGAGATGGATCAGCATTAGATGGTCCTGGCAATGATCTGAATAATAAATATTTCATATTGATTATAATACAGTAAACATAATTTGAAATTATACTTTCTGTTCAGTATTGTTCAAATAAAGTAGGGTCTGGGGTCATTTTCCATGGTATGTACATGCCCTTGAAGCACTTTACCCAACTTTTATTCCAAACTCTTACAATTATGTTTTCTTAGGAGGGCTCTCATTAATACACATGTGGAAAAATATATTTCTCATAATTTGTGAGATTGATTAGTTGTATAATTTTCAATGCAGTAATATAAGTCCCAAGAGATCAGTTCAGAAACACTGGTACTTTACCGATCTGGCATGGCATCATTCTTCTTCAAGTCTTCTAAGGCCTCAAGAAAAAGAGTTTGTTTTCGAATTGTTGGGAAGAGCCTCTCTGTCATCCTCTCAGTCATACTGTAAAGTGTGGGGCCATCTATTTCATTCTCTGAAAACAGTACAGCAAAGGGGAAATTAAATTTGAGATCTGAACCTTCGTCTGCATTTCATTCCCTACTAAAGGGCGGAAATACATTTCACCTAGGGTGGAGAATGAATTTCATGGCAGGCGAAATTTATTTTAACATGGGTGGAAATTCCCCCAAAAATAAACAAATACTTAATTGATAAATAAATCCAATGGCATTTATTATTAGGTTATATGAGCTACTAAACTGGTTCAATTTTAAGGGCAATGCTGAATATCCAAAGTGCATGTTCGATAAAATTCCAATTTTTTGTGCTTAAAAAAATTGTCTTTAAAATCCCTCAATAACAACTGAAGTTGTACAGCATGAATAACAAATGTAACATGTAGCTACCATGATTATTTTTAAGTTATTCCACTCTATAAACCATGGCATAACTTGGCATCATATACAAATTGATATGATAATCACGTAATTTGAAAATAAAACATGATAAAGTATATCTAAAATTTCCAATGATCTCGTCAATTCCTGTAATTACCCGGAAGAATTACTCGAGTATAATTAACAGCATGATAGACTTTTTCCTGGAACTGGAAGTTTTCAACATTAATAGTTTCTGTTTTTTTCTGGTTGGCTCTTTACCCGCATTTAAAGTGCTAAGCTAATTCAATTAACAGTAGAAAATATCAATTAACATTGTAATTTTGCAGTTAAATTATATTAGAATTAGCAAGTGAAGGCAAACATGTGTTAAAAGTATGGCTATGAGAAATTGAAATATATCACATTTCCATAGAATTGTTATTACTGATCTAGAGCTCTGGTGAAGATAAAATGAACACTAAAATAGATAAGTGACTGTATACATAGGACTGTAACGGTTAACTGTTATCTAAATCCTGGATGTAACCGAATCGAATTTCTTATCGACAGCCATGAGGCCAAAGCAGCAGGCCACTGGACACGTGGCACACATCTGACCACGGTCGGCCTACGCTGTCCGCCAGGCCTATTGTTGCTGGCGCGAGTTCTTTGTTCACCTCTTGTTGTTCTTTGAATAGTTTGACGCGGATGGTTGGTCTCATTCAACAAAAAAATGTTTGGAAATTTAGAGGAGCGGGGTATATGAAAAAAATAATAAACGTTCGTACGGTATTCGTATATTGAGAGATAGAATCCATGCCCCCCGATACACATGTTTTGTAAGCTAGCACACATGTATCCACGGCATACCAATCACAAAACTCTCGGAATTGTATTTGTAAATTAACCCGAATTACTGATCAACTGACGACACCATAGTCATTATTTAGGATGTTTGTAACTTCCGAAATTGATATACGTAGGCTACCTGTTTGACTGTTTGATGTAGTCTTGTTCCTGGATTAATCTGAAAACTCGGGAAGTGTCCAACGCTCGTTGACTGATCAAAAGTGAGACTTCAAGATGGCGGGGAGATATCACATGACAAATTCGTTCGCGTGAAAACAAAAATGCCCGGATTTGATCCCCGAGGATGAAAGGGTTCTACCTAGAACCCTCAAAACTCGCAAATAACCCTTTAGCGCAAAAGGGTTCTACCTAGAACCATCAGTGTTCGTGAAGAACCCTTGAAGAACCCTTTTTTCTTAGCGTGTAGGCGTAGTTCACACAAAAGTTGTAGACGAAGACAATCACTGATAAAGTAAAAAATATATTTATTAATACTTCCCAAAACAATTTTCATATCTAACATAGTCTTTGTTGTAGTACACACTACACAGAATTTTCTTAACTGCTTTTCAATATTGTATTTTTGATATTTATGTACTTCTGCTGGCAATCCTGGAAAAATTTGTTTTGTGGATTTTTAATTATGTAGATATACCTGCATATCAAACGTGGATTCTGATGAACGATTTTACTATATTCAAGCAGAATACACCAAAGAAGAGATTCTTTCCTATTACACAACTTCCAAAACGTTGCCCCTACATCAGCTCATTAAGGGAGTTAAAGCTGAACATCACCTGTAAAAAGTGAACTAAAAATAGCATGGCAATTCATTCACCTGTGTAAATGCCCGTCGGCTCATTTTCATACGAGCAGGTTCTGTTCATATTCAACTCATAACCCCATTTTTGCCAGTGCATTTTTTTATTCAGCCAGTTTCCTGCTTATCTCCCTAAAAAACAGGCTAGGGCGATCCCGCTCTCTAAAATGGAATTCAAAATGATAGTTTTTGTCCAATAACTTTTGATTCCTAATTAACCAATGCTTCAAAACTTCAGGCAAATTTATCTATTTTTCCATGTCCTAAAATAAATTTGCCATTTTAAGAACCAGTCAATGTTGCTTAAACAGAGCAACAGACGTTTGTTCTATTATCATACAAATTAGATAGATGTCAATTTATTTTTTGCTCCATTTTGATGCGGATATTTATGTCGTTGTGCGCCTCAAGAGGATTTTGGTGAACTCATTATGTGAACTGATTTATTGAGCGAAAACGACCTATTTTACCTTCATTTTAAAGAGCGGGATTGCCCTAACCTGTATGAGGCTCATAGAATTTGTCGGACTGTCACAGTCTAGATTCAAGAGTCACATAGAGGACACCTCTCGCAATTGTATACCATATAGAAATATGCACGGTGGAAAATGATCGGCTGAATATATACTCACGAATTTTACAACACTCACACTGACGGATACCACGATATTAAACTTATCAACAACAATAATTCCAAAATATCTACTACGCCATCAATTACACATGAGGTCACTCAATCCAGGAAAGGTATAGCGCACGTGGTAGACATCCCAGTTAAACGAGCTCATAGCCTGATTAGCACTGTTCCAACTATGCGGCTTACATGGATGTCAAAATATTTTGTCATACTACTGATTTCTACATATATTTTCCAGCTCATAATGGCTTCGTCCTACTCAGGCATAGTTCACCATCTTTCGGGCCCCAACGCGTGTACGCTCTTGCTCCGCTTCACCACAAAGTAGACGAGACTACTAGTATTAAGAAGGATCCTACCTAGGCAAACCCGAGGCTGCCTTTACTTTCATTGCGACGTTAGGTTTCGTAAGACCCCATGACTATCAGCATAGTATATTTACATTAGAAAGTACTGGTCACAAAATTGCCAACACTATTTACACTAAATATACACTATTAGTTTTTACAGTGTAAGAGGATATGGCAACAACAACAACTACAGCAGAACATTTTTGTAAGTGTAATACAACTGCTAACACCGACACTGACATTGATGCCACATACTGTAACTCGTCTTTCTTTGTAAGATTTGATCTAAACTGAAATCCTGTCATCTTTTGGATTCCATTAACTGTTCAAACTTGAATTGCTGTGGGAATCCATGTATGATTTCGCAGTTCGACCTTCATAACGGTCGCTTAATTTGAATACATCACCAGCCAAAAGTATCCAAACACTTTCAGGGTGCGAAATCTTCTCCTGCGTCGAATATCAGACGTTTATGGTAGGCCGCAGGGGACAAAAATCGCTATTTGGTGTAGACACATATTATTAGCCAATCACAGAGCTGTTTTACGTGTAGACATTAATTATTATCTGTCTACATACAATTTAATTCGATGTCATATCGAATTATTTTATATCCGTATACATTTTGTTTAGATACTGCATCAAATATTTCGATGCTACATCAAATTAATTTGTATCCCCATTCAAATCATTTCGTATCCGTATACATATTATTTATATATGGCATCCCAATATTTAAAACTGTGGTTGGCCACAGAGGACAAAAATGGTTATTTGGTGTAGACACATTTCAGTCAACCATATCACAGTTTTATGTATGTCATACATAATTCATTACATATGTCATACATAATTCATTCAATCACGACAACTGGAAATATGTATGACATGCAGTAATCGCTTCCGCCACAAAATGTTCCGTTTCCTGTAGAAATGGAGCAACCATAAAGTTGATTCTATTTGGCTGTAGTGATAAAAGGAGCGGAAGTGATTTATGGCTGTAGTGATAAAAGGAGCGGAAGTGATTTATGGTGTCTATAATTCCGACAATTTCATTAGTTCCATACGATGCTACATCGAAATATATTTAGGATGCCATACCTAAATAATATGTATACGGATACAAAATGATTCGATACAGTATCTAAATCATCTGCAATGCGTAAACAAATTAATTTTATGTATCATTGACATATCTGATACAGTATCTAAATAATATGTATACGGATATAAAATAATTCGATACGATACCGAATTAAATTGTATGTAGACATATAATAATTATTGTCTACACGTAAAACAGCTCTGTGAATGGCTAATAATATGTGTCTACACCAAATGCCGATTTTTGTTCCCTACGGCCAGCCACAATTTAAATAGTGGGATGCCATACCTAAATAATATGTATACGGATACAAATTGATCCAATACAGTATCTAAATGATTTGAATGGGGATACAAATTAATTTGATGTAGCATCGAAATATTTGATGCAGTATCTAAATAATATGTATACGGATATAAAATAATTCGATATGACATCGAATTAAATTGTATGTAGACAGATAATAATTAATGTCTACACGTAAAACAGCTCTGTGATTGGCTAATAATATGTGTCTACACCAAATAGCGATGTTTGTCCCCTGCGGCCTACCATAGACGTTTACCCAGTATCGGTATACTACGGATCACTTCTAATGCCTTTTTACGAATATCGGGCTGAGAGTTGAAATAAATCAAAGGGAACAACGCCGTAATCCCGAGACAAGCCGAGAACAGAAGGTACCAAGTCGGATCACGGGCTCCTAGATTCTGTGTGGTGAAGGCTATGCCTACAGTAAAAGGTATCCACGTTAGTACTAGTACGAATACCATTAGAACCAATACTCGTATTGTCCTCAGTCTGCTTACGAGGTGTCTGTTCTCGCTCCTTTCTCGAACTGATCTTTCGATATCGTCTATCTCTTTGGATTTTCGTATTGCCATGCGCATAGTCAGTGCACACACCAGTAACAGGGACACGACACTGGGAACAAGTAGCATGTATATCAGAAGTTGTTTGTACCACTTGGGAACGAAATCCCACGAGCACACATTGAGCTGATTGTCCCGGTGTACGGTGAGAATAATGCCAAAGGGTATGCAGATGAAGGCGGTGGGAACACCCCAGGAGATGGCGGCTAAGATTCGCTCTAATCGGCCAGGCGAATTCTGAAAACGGAAAGGCCACATTAACTGAATATAACTTTTTATATTCGCAACTACCAAGTTGATAATATACGCGAGGAGGCCGATGTTCTTGAAGCCAAGTATACAGAAGCAGAGGCTCCTGTTGAGGAACAGATCAGGAATGTTGTAATCCAGGATATTCAGCGGTAGCATAAAGAAGCCTATAAACAAATCAGAGAAGAGCAAGCTGTAGTACAGAGTTTTTGGTCGGTCGGTGTTTAACTTCCACACTGCTATAAAAGCGACCAGATTTCCATTGATGACCCAGGACCAAAGCAATAGTAAGATTAAACGGTACGCGAAAACTAGCAATTTGGTGTTGGCAAGGCTTTCAGTACCGATAAGGTTTGTCGGGTAAGTGCTATTATCCATTTCTACAGGAGTATTCCTCCGGCCACGTCTGCGATCCGGCAACTCGATGTGATTCATATATCAAAAAGGGATTACGGCCGGGTCCATATATCAAATGGTTAACAACGGCAGGGTCCAATAGATTTGCTTAATAGTCTGTTTATAGTATTTAAACAAACTCATTGTAACGAGTAATGAAGAATAAACGCGCTCATGTCAACACATAGATCACCTAATGGAACATGTGAGAAGATCTATAGATACCTTGACGAGACAATCCATCATTCTTTGAACCATTCACGACTGCTCGGTCTATTGCGTCGAAGTCATAGTACATAGTAAGATTTTGCACCTCTTTGGTGTAAACCGTGATCCGCCGCACGTGAGGCACACCACATGCTATAGGATGTGTTTCCGCTCACATAATCCTCGTTGTATTTCTCCCTTATCAGGAGATAAAATATATATCCAACTGAAATGGATATTCCCTTGGCTCTACCGCTGAAGGATGTCTTCCTATTTGAGGTGTTTCTCCTAGTTTATCGCCTCAATGTAACGGAAGTCATACAGCTGACATGCACTGTTCGAATTTCGGCGTGATATGCTAATATGGATTCCTAGCAGTGCTGGTCGAAGTACTATGTCTTACGTTATAGTACGAGACCGTGCCGGGTGTCTTTGAACTTACCATTCCCCGATAGGCGTTGGTGTTTGGGTAATTTCAACGTAACTACCAATAACCCCTTTATAATATAGTTTTCCCTTCAGATGGTGTTCGGATCTTCCATTAAGAGCGTTTCATCTCTTTCAACATATATTCTCAACTGTGAAAGCTGATAATTGGTGACAAGAATCGCAATCTACCGCTGTTAGTTGAATGTTAACGGCTTTTCGAGTCCTTGTTATACAGAAGCATATACGATCTAACATAGATAGACATTGGCTGAAACTTGTGCAATTGGTTGAATACGTGTTGGCTTAAATGGAAGCATTTTTCAAAAAGATAACTCCATACTCGCCCATGCAAAGATAAAAGTATTTACATCGACGTCACGTGTAATGCAGAGTATAAAGCTATAAAGCTGAACAACACGCATGAAAAATTAATCAAAAATAGCATGGCAATTCCACGTACCTGAGTGTGTAGTTCCATCACGAATTCCAAAATACCCGTCGGATCATTTCCAAAGGAGGCTCTGCTAGCCCTCAACTCACGGCACTATGTCTGCATTTTTCTTTCAACCTATTTCCTGTTCATCTCCTTATATAAGGCTCGAACAGTTCGTCGGTCTGTAGCAGACGGGCTAGACCAGACCTGAAACAGAACACGGATGACGACAACAATTACTAAACAGCGCCAACATCCCAGAAAGATGTCCTGAACTGGTAACATCAACTCTACACAAGACCTAACGCCACGCCTGAGATGCCACTCAACTGACGATTGTTTAATGCAGAATATGATCCTTTGACTTTCAAGCACTATAGGACACACTCTCCAAGCACTGTTACAGGCACAGATTTCTGGAAGAACCCGCCTATGGTTCTCTCAGTTTTTCCTGGACGGATTTGTGTGTATGAAGGGGTACAAAGACAAAGGAATCACCCACGCGACTAGAATGTATAATGAACACATATCTTCCAGTATAACCTAATCAAAAAAAATGACCGACGAACTTGTACATAGTCAATTCTTCTCTTCTATTTATATCTCTCTCCGCTCTCTGCTTGTTATTTATTTATTTATTTATTTACTTCTTTATTTTATAATACAGCGCTTGTAAACATTTTAAATGAACTAAGAAATGTAACGTGAAATTAAAATAAAACATTGAGATGATGGGCCGCGAAATCCGTATGGGAAGCGACCCTTAAACTACAATTTCAATCAATCAGTCTCTTGCAATTTAGATAAGGGAGTCACAGAGAGAAGATTTCTCGCAATTGTATATGGTATAGTGTCTGTGAGTTGAAAATGATCGGTAGGAATAAATACTCAAGAATTATACCAAACACACTGACAGATACCACGATATAAACCTTGTCAATAATTAAAACTTCAAAATATCCACAACGCCATCAATTTCAAATGACATCACCCAATCCATGAAAGGTTTATCTCACCTGGTAGCCATCTCAGTTCAACGAGCGCAGAACCCATTTAGCGATTTCATGTCATACACGCAGTTCTAACTAAGCGGCTTGTATGAATACCAAAACATAAGCACTGAACGGGAAAATCCATGTGGAAATCGGTAGTATGAATATTAGCATACAATGGTGGCCGGAATTGAATGGCAATATCCTGGTTCACTGCCAGAAAAAAACATGGAAAAACAAAGGCACACGTGCTATATTGACCCGCGTCATGTAAGACACTTGGTTGGGTGTGTTTCACATGTTTGTGGCTCTGTACCCATTGAACTGGATGACTGTCACCCATGCTGTACTTTTCATGGATTGATTGAATTTTAGGTGTAATGGTTTTACTGTTGACAAGTTTTATATCATACATATCTGTCGGTAATTATATTCGAACTGATCAGCAAACATGCGGAAACCTAAACTGCAATATGTCTTCTCCATGCGACTTGTAAATATATAATGCGGCAGTCCCAAGAAGTATTCTGGGCTAGTTTTGGGGCAGTAGCCGGGAACTGGCTGAATAGAAAATAGCAAGTATGGCGTCAAACTCGTCGGAACAGCGCATTTCAGCTGAACGATTATCGTCCAGTCTACCCGCAGTAGAAATTATCGTTAAGACGCTCTCAGCGTACAGATTACTCCGCCAACACAAACCTTTTTCTATCACTTAAATAACTTGACTATTCATTAACAAAATATCTCCTAAAATCTGTTCATCAATAACCTACACTGGCTTCACTGATAGTGAGTTTATGTTATTGATTTTTGTTTGTGTTTCGCGTGAATATATCCATTGATGTAATGTGTGATACAATGGATCCTATGCGATCATATGTCGACTGTTTAGCTTTGTCGCTGAACACAAATCAAATCGTCGTGTTCCAATTAATTGTTCTAGATATGCCTAAGGTACTTGTTTAGGATATATTAAACATCACAGCCTTTCTGTCATTTCAGGCCAGTTAGCAAATAAAACAATGAACCTGCAGTTTGTCGCCCATTAGCCTATCTCCCTACATCGCTGTACTGTTTGGAAGATCCCGTTTTCAAATCAAGAATTGACCAATCGAAAGGTCAGCTTCACCAAAGACTGTTTCAATCAGCTCCGTAGACCACACCGAATAGCTGTCTTATATTCTTCGAAACGTTGCTAGTGCATTCGACTGCGGTCAGGGGTGTATTGGACCCATGTTATGAGGATGGTATGGCGTCGTGATTTGAGAACTAGAAGTACTTCCTTCTGGGGAAATGATCACACTGGTATTTTGGCACTGACTACACAGCAGAATGGAATTGCCATGCTATTTTTAGTCCACATTGTATGGGTGTTGCTCAGCTTTAATTAATTAATTTAATTAATTTGACACTGTTAATATATGAATACACGATTACGAGAATAAGAACCCATGCAGCTCGTATAATAATGGACAGAATATTTCACAATAATCACAGATCAGACGTCTGTTGGTGGATTTCAAAGATAGTGTTAGATTATTCGGGCCATCTGCACTCTCCATAAGATGTATAGCAAACAGTTTGATGTGTTTTCTATAATCTTAAATGCCAAAACGGCGTACAATTATTTTGGATAACAATCCTCAATTTTCGGTACCAAAAATTCTGTTCTTATATAGAAAAGTATTTTTGACGTGAACAATACAATTTTGTACAGAAAAAATATTTATTTTTGATATCAGCAAACAAATTTTGATATTCACAAATTTTTTCGAAACAAAATGAAAGACATTTTATATAGCAGATATTATCTTTGGTAAATGTATTTGTTTTGTATAATTTTTTATTATAGTTTTTTATCAACGATTGTTGAACACTTATCTCAACATTACATTAATGCGCTCTCCATCAACCTTCGGAAGAAGTTATCCCCCGTTGTGACTATTTTTGCTTCGTCTTGTACTCAGGCAAGATGGACTATATGCTTCAACTCAAGGAAAAAATAAAGTAATTATTTTCCATACTTCCTGTTAAAACATCTTTATTTCGACACCGGAAAATCGTATATCTTTGTCTAAATCTACATGATGGTATTGTTCACTATACTTCTTGTTGCTGTTCACTCGAGAGGTACTAACCTCGCAGTAATCTAATTATTTTTTTTATTAAGCAAACTGTGTTTTCAAACCAGGTGGTCAGGTCTTCATCTTGTTGGATTATCTGTCCCAAAAAGGAGATGGTATTGTATGGCGGGGTTTTTGCCCACAGCCAGCCGACTCATAGGAATGTAGATTTCTTCTCTCCATCTGTCAATCACAATGCAATGTACAACTTGTCGTCGGCGGCAACTGTCAATCAACGGACTGAATGTTACGGTGAACCATGATAGCTTCACATATGTTCGGTACCAATGCGTTATTATTTCACCACGTTGCAGTCGATTTTACATGCACATATTGGAGAATAAATACACACTTTAGACGAATATATTGCCGTTGTAACAGGTAGCGACTGATCGTTCGATTTCAATGTTTGACTAGCCCGTAATGTCCACACGGTATCGTGTCATCGGTAAACAATATTTATTTTACTTTTAATTGGTTCATAATGATAGCCTAAAATCTTATTTCAGATATACTGAATGCAATTTATTTTTACAAAAATGAAAAAGATTGAAATAAACTGTCGATGTCACACATGTTGCCCTCCTGGGATTCGAACTTGGTAAAGGAAAATTTCGAGGCGCTTGTCACCCAACGTGCGTATCCACTACACCACGACATACGAACAACTGTAACAGGATATTTTGTCACTTTAATCTACTTACGAAAATTTCAAACGTTATGAATCATAACTTTTCATTTTTTAGTATGAAGGACTCCTTGGACCAAAAAGATCTTCCAGCAGTGGGGATATAATGTTACCACACAACACCAGGTTAAATGGCGTTTTGGTCCAAGGGGTCCTTCGCGTCCAAATGCGTGTCTGAAGGACTCGATTTAGACCGTTTTTTCACGAAATAGCACAAGCTGTGGATTTCAGTTTCATGTGATAACTATAATCATAACGCAATCGCACTAAAACTTTCACATATTGTGTACTTATATTTTCTTTTGCCGTTACATTAAAACATTAATATTTTTAGGACATTTTATTTTTTCGATTTTAACCGCACCACGTATAGGCCAAAATCCCGCCTTATCGTACCATCACCTTTCAGGAATAATTCGAGACATCCTCAATATGCGGAACTCACTAAAAGTTACTTATGATATTATCCAATAAAAACAATCAAACATTTAATGTGAGGTCTTAACACGAATATCATGTATAGAATAGAATAGAACAGAATATATTTTTTATTAGTTAAGCCAATCAGACGCCCATATGGAACATACATATAAATTCCCCTTCTCTCATATGACTGAAATGATCGAAGCAGTCAACGCACGAAATAATTCATTGAAGCCTGTGAGCACCGACACCCGTGTAAACTGACCAACCTCTAAATACCGACATTATCTTAGTCCAAATACTCATAATTAAACTGAATCAAAAAGATAACAAAATTAATAGTAATTAAGATTAGAGTATCAGTTAGATACTCTTTTCATAGTTCAATAAATGTATATATAGTGTACATAATTGGTACAGTTCACCTCATAAAGTTAAATTTGTATATACGGTATATATAATCAACTTAATAGGATCATTCAATTATTAATCAATAATCAATATATAATCATTCACGATGCATGAGACCTGATGGCGTGGATGAGTGGACCGCGCCATTTCTAGTCCCATGTCCAGCGATCACCACAACAGGGTGGGACGGGAGAACAATTTACAACATTTTAATATTAAAGAACCAGATACAATATTCGCATATGGAGGTATATATATCTTAGATAGCAAGGCCAAACCCTGGGATAAAAAATTCGCTACAGTCTTTAGATGAAAGTGTTGTATTTAACATTATAAATGTCCGAGGAGTGACAACATTATATAAATTGTTCTACAACACTCCTAGACAGTGTTGAAAAAGTGTTGTATCCAACATCAAGTGCTGTATCAGGAGCAATACAAAACTTTACATATGTTACATTTAGTACTGTAAAGAGTTGCATTGCTCATGATACAGCACTTTAATGTTGGATATAACACCTTTTTTCAACACTTTCTGAGAGTGTTATAAATATGTCACTCCTTCGACATTTATACAGCTCTTTCATTTTAAGAGTGTACAGCTTCGCATACTGGGGTATTTTTTCATTTCGAAGTAATCAAACAAATTGGTTTAGTACAGACAGTATCCCAAAATTACCACATGTAGTCATTATTTTCCACTGTTATCAAATACTTTTGAAATTGGTGTTTAGGACTAACCATCAAAATATGTAATTCATTTCGATATAGGGCATAAACTACAAGTTCTTTTGTTAAGTGGCGTATTATGGCAACGACAATGATCGGTTTGCAACTTATAGTATAGGCACTTATCTAAAATATAGACAGATCCTGTCGATACACCACATAACAGATTATGTCTAGCATCTGGAGGCATATCAGCATCGGAGCCTGACAAGTGAATTATAGTCTTCCAGAAGTGGTGATTTTTCTCGACAAGACAAAAGAATATCCTTTACAATACACATTCAGCTGACAGTTTGCATTCTAGTATTCTGGGGGAATAGATTTAACTCTTGACTCCAAATCTTCGCCGTATAAATCACATGATATGTTCAGCTATATGTTAAACTATCGTTTTGCCTTATTCAATTCTTGACCTGTCCAGTATTTGATAAGAGAATTAAAGATATCAAATGTGATCGTTAAACGTCTAAGTTCCCAAAGGACTGCTTCATTACAAGCATTTGGGTGTAAGGAGTCAATTTTTTGTTGTTGTTGTCGAACCGGTCTCCTTAGCCCGAATCACTAGATGTGTCGGACCGAAACGGAAAGAAACAAATAGGACGTCAGTCGCTGGAGATCTTTCACTGCACACGGCGTGGGAAATAGAGACAGAGGCACGAAAAGCATTTTATCGAATAAATAATATGATTTGGCATCTCCAGCACTATGACAACCACCTAATATCTCCTTTAATTAGATGGAATCTGCCTTCAAAGACGGATTTTCTCAACAAAACCATTGTGTTTCTTCCTCCACAGTTGACAGGGACATGCGCAGAATGTGGTTGACCTTTTTGCTCACGTCATCAGAAATGGATCCTTGCCGGTTGTAAACCAATAGCATGTTTATTCACGTGATCAGAAAGGTCACGATATAAAAATAGTGTAGGTCATATTATTACAAAATTTCAGTATCAAAACAGTCATGAGAGATAGTACATGATCAAAGACGCTCAGGTTGGTCAAACTGTATCTAATTGGCATATGTTTTCTCTCCCGTTTCGTTGTTTTCGTCCGCGAAAGATTGTGAAAAGGCACTTTTCGGAAGGCCAGCTTTTATCGCCACATGTTAACCTACCTCTGCTCTGAGCTGTGATAGGATAGGAATGCCACGCCCCCTTACCCTTTATTCGCCTATCACAGGTAGAGTTTCTGAGTTAAAAAGTTACTATATACTTGCAAAATTAATCCGAATTTAATTAGAATTTATCCCTTGTTTTCATGGCAACCACTGTACAAAATAACTGGAATAGGAATCATTTTATCAATATCCGAATAATAGTATTATTCTTGAACTTAGGTGGATAAAACTTACCACACTATAAATCTCGGGAGTCAAACTCTACACGGCAAAGTAAAAATATTCAACATGGTCACTCTGGTGACATCATCGTGACGTCAGTTTTTTGGAAACTCCATTTTGGTCCATTTTTTTTACCGATTATTTATAGTTTTCACGTATGCAGTTTTCTCCTCATTAACAGTGGAATAAATTACAAAATAATTATGTGAAATTAATTATGAAATAACCTACTCTCTGGCATGTTTAATGGTAATATTTTGCTCTTTGCAGTAAATTGTGGATCATTTCTTTCTACTGTCTGTCTCACATTGTGACACAATGTGATTTTCGTGGATTTATCAGTTAATATAACACATAAGCTGTCGAAACTCATCACATATTCCAAACATTATCTGTGTAATTATTTATCATCAAAACAATTTCCCTGACATGAGAAATTGTTTAAAAAACTCCAAATACCTTCAGTTCAATGTCATGTATTGGTACCAAACTTTGGATATACCTTAATCACGAGTCAAAGGGAAACCCCTTTCATTCTCACAATGTCAGAGTTTGTAACCTCCAGAACTCTCGGTGTAACATCCTATGACTGCATTGGGTCAAAATTCGCGGCGCGCAGAGCATTTAATTTTTATCGATTTTGATCGACACAGGAACCTTGTAGCTACAAACGAAAGAGATTGATAATGCATCCAGTATATGTTATAGAAGAATGAACGATTAGATGCTCAGCTATTTGCCAAGAGTACAGAATACAACGTCTTCTTTAGTTGCAACATCCATGGCCAACTCCGCTCCATTTATTTATGGACGATATCGATTGACCGAGAGCCTTGTGCACGAAAGTTGCGCGCCACGGTTTTAATCACAGTGAAATCAGAGGGTATCTGTCAGTAGGAAGAATACAGCCATCAGAATGCACGGTTCAGACTTGAAGTGGATTGTAAAGTAGTGGAAGCCTTTTGATTTTTATCACTTTGCCAAGTTTGGCCGAAGGGTATTATCTGATTGACCCGACCATCACTCTATCTGTCCATCTGTTAACGCAATATGTCTTGAGGGATTATACCTAGGTTTTCTAAATTTACATAGCGTATGCAACTGTCGATGGGTTAGAAGTCTAGTGAAGGTGACTGACCTTGACCTTCATCAACAATCAAATTCTACTTATTGCACTATCTCGAGGGATCCTGGCTCGGCTCTTCAAATTTACACTAAAGTACATATGCAATGGGTGCGTAATTAGAAGCCTATTCAAGTTCACCGACCTTGCCCTATTTTTTCAATGTCAAATTCTAGATAATACAATATGTTTTGAAGAGATACAGATGGACGCGCACGGACGTATGTTGAAGTCCATAAGGCTCTTGTCCTGTTATAACCACAAGCAGGTCATAATGCATAAAACCACTGATATTTCATCCTAGAAGCATAATTGTACAGCTTAATACTGTGATCGCCCTGAAAACAAGCCGTTTTGTTAAGGAATAGGTACGGTAACATACCAAATACTCCCCTAAGTGTTACGTCAGTAAAGCCAAACAATAATTTCTCTAATTCTCCCGTAAAAGGTGTGTTTCGTGCAGACAAATTACCCAGGTTTGATAGGATAAAACACTCAAAGTCAAAAGTGACGTAATACAGCATCGACTGACTTGAAAGAATTGGGCTTTCGTCTGTTTTGGGCTTTTTCGCATACATTTTATCATGTTTCTTTTAATATGTCAAAATTGTGACACCTTGAACCAAGATAATATTTCGATGTAATATAACGAAAGATATGGGGTGACTTTGAAAACAGATTCGTTTTGTTAAAAATGAATTCATGTTATGTTTTGATTTAACTCATTAATAACCGTCTAAACTTGAAATCATGGTGTTAGGTTGTGTACCTTTTCGGATATCGACATTTGTAAGACACGCCGGATATGGATACATCACCAGGTAAAATATTCCAACATTTCAAATTACCTAATCTTGACCTCCGTCCAATCGGATTACGGGCTCCCATGTTATGTGTATAAAAGGCTATACATACAGGTAGCAGTCTATAGCATGAAATTAAACAGTAGGCTGGTTTGAGAGAACCCCCATAGAACTATATATTTTCTGAAAGAGTAGGCTCTTGCCATGAAGCCGACACAGATGTAAGCCTTGCTGATCGAAATCGGGGTCCCCATAAGACCTGCTGAACTTCAGGAAAATCCTCTAAATTTGGTCCAAAATAGGGACCAGAAAAACTTGACAATCGATTGTCATGAAACTCACCGACACTGTGTCCAGTCCAAGCATCAACAAAAATTAGCAAAGAAAATAGGGGGTGGACCAGGCCGTTTTCAAACTCATTTTCCCATTGCAAAGCATACCATGTGTTCGCGAGCTGAAAAAGGCCCCAATTTACAGTACATTTCCGCACTTTCACCTACATAGTGAGGCATAGGTCAATCTAACTGGCCTACCATGTTCTGATTTGAAGCAAATCAACCAGTCAACTGAATGATATTACAAATATTAATAAACAAAAAGCCAACAAAAATTCTCATGGGGTCAAACCTGGTGGAATATTAATTTCAAAGATCCGCAACATTGGACTACCCCCTACAGTGAAGGGTATCCACGTTATTACTCGTACGAATACCATTATAGCCAGTACTCGTATTGTCCTCAGTCTGCTAACGAATTGTCTGGTCTCGCTCCTTTCTCGAACTGATCTTTCGATATCTTCCATTACTTTGGATTTTCGTATTGCCATGCGCATATAGTCAATGCACACACCAGTAAAAGTGTCACAACACTGGGAACAAATAGCACGTATATTAAAAGTTGATTGACCCATCTGGGAACGAAATCCCACGAGCAAGCTTTCAGCTGATGAGCACGGTCAGTAGTATACAACCGGCAAGATGGCGCAGTGTAAACCCGGATGTAGAGGTCATTTGAGGAGAGAATGAGGAGGAGAGGTCAAGTGCAGTATAGTTCCGGCAGAAGGACCAAAAGCTACCTCCAGCGCAGGAGAGTTCCAATTGTTGGAGGGGATGTATTCAGGATGTATTCATCCGCGGTGATGCGGTCTGGCCGCGGTTTTGGCGGTGATTCGGTCTCGGGAAAAAGCTTCCGCGGAGAAAAAGTAGTCCCTAGATATAATGGTCGGATGGGGTCGAGTGAGGTATCAAAAGTGAAGCTTATGTGAAGGGGCATCTAATGGGCTGGGTGTGGGGTTGAACTATCGGCATTCTGCGCATGCGCGGTGGCCGAAGGGTATGAAAATAGCCGTGTTGGAGCTAGGGGAGTCCCTAATGGTCCGATGGGGTCGAGTGAGGTATCAAAGTGAAGCTTAGGTGAAGGGGTATCTGATGGGCTGGGTGTGGGGTTGAACTATCGGCATTCTGCGCATGCGCGGTGGCCCAAGGGTATGAAAATAGCCGTGTTGGAGCTAGGGGAGTCCCCAATGGTCCGATGGGGTCGAGTGAGGTATCAAAGTGAAGCATTCGTGAAGGGGTATCTAATGGGCTGGGTGTGGGGTTGAATTAGGGTCATTCTGCGCATGCGCGGTGGCCGAAGGGTATGAAAATAGACTTGTTGGAGCTAGGGGGGCCACTAATGGACCAATGGGGTCGAGTGAGGTATCAAAGTGAAGCATTCGTGAAGGGGCATCTAATGGGCTGGGTGTGGGATTGAACTATCGGCATTCTGCGCATGCGCGATGGCCCAAGGGTATGGAAATAGACGTGTTGGGATGTAGGGGAGCCCCTAATGGACCAATGGGGTCGAGTGAGGTATCAAAGTGAAGCATTCGTGAAGGGGCATGTGATGGGCTGGGTGTGGGGTTGAACTATCGTCATTCTGCGCATGCGCGGTGGTCAAAAGGTATGGAAATAGCGGTTTTGGGAGCTAGGGCAGTCCCTAATGGGCCGATAGAGTTGTATGAGGTATCCATGTGAAGCATTCGTGAAGGGGCATCTGATGGGTTGGGTGTGCGGTAGGAATATCATTCTGCGCATGAGCAGACGCAATGCGGAGCTCTCGGCCAATCAGAAGCATTTGAGGAGGGAATGAGGAGGAGAGGTCAAGTGCAGTATAGTTCCGGCAGAAGGACCAAAAGCTACCTCCAGCGCAGGAGAGTTCCAATTGTTGGAGGGGATGTATTCAGGATGTATTCATCCGCGGTGATGCGATCTGGCCGCGGTTTTGGCGGTGATTCGGTCTCGGGAAAAAGCTTCCGCGGAGAAAAAGTAGTCCCTAGATATAATGGTCGGATGGGGTCGAGTGAGGTATCAAAGTGAAGCTTATGTGAAGGGGCATCTAATGGGCTGGGTGTGGGGTTGAACTATCGGCATTCTGCGCATGCGCGGTGGCCGAAGGGTATGAAAATAGCCGTGTTGGAGCTAGGGGAGTCCCTAATGGTCCGATGGGGTCGAATGAGGTATCAAAGTGAAGCTTAGGTGAAGGGGCATCTGATGGGCTGGGTGTGGGGTTGAACTATCGGCATTCTGCGCATGCGCGGTGGCCCAAGGGTATGAAAATAGCCGTGTTGGAGCTAGGGGAGTCTCTAATGGTCCGATGGGGTCGAGTGAGGTATCAAAGTGAAGCAATCGTGAAGGGGTATCTAATGGGCTGGGTGTGGGGTTGAATAAGGGTCATTCTGCGCATGCGCGGTGGCCGAAGGGTATGAAAATAGACTTGTTGGAGCTAGGGGGGCCACTAATGGACCAATGGGGTCGAGTGAGGTATCAAAGTGAAGCATTCGTGAAGGGGCATCTAATGGGCTGGGTGTGGGATTGAACTATCGGCATTCTGCGCATGCGCGGTGGCCCAAGGGTATGGAAATAGACGTATTGGGATGTAGGGGAGCCCCTAATGGTCCAATGGGGTCGAGTGAGGTATCAAAGTGAAGCA